>JAKCOX010000049.1:1812500-2082210 GCA_022605575.1 Laterallus jamaicensis coturniculus | reverse complement strand
ATACCTGCATATATTTGAACAAGTTTGATTCAGTGTAGCTGACACAAAAACCACTTAGTTGTTTCCCCTACATCATCCTAAGTTAATACTCCTGACAAGCACAGGAGGCTTTTCAGCAGTTTTTCTGTCTCAGCTCCCCTTGCTTCCTGCTCCCTGCCTTCGCCCCCGCCGGAAGATTTCCCTGAGCCTCAGCAGCTGCCTGCACCCCAGCAATTTGTACCCAACACGCCTGAAACGAAGAAGAATTGAAAGGGTGTCCACGGATGCACGATGCAATGACCTGAGTCACTGAGCTGGATTACATTTCGATGTGTTTTGTGCACACTCTGTGTTTTCAAAGGAAATGAAAAATAGGGAGCTGGAGACGGCGGGCTCATTCGCGCATCCCCGGCTCAGGCTTCGGCTTCATCGTTGCTGATGGGTTGTTATCAAGCCAGCTCTGCCCCTCTCCTAATTTTAGGGGGGGGATTTTGGTGGGTTAGACTTAGTGCTCCTATGATGGAGAGGCTGGTCCTGAACTGCTGAGTGAGGCATGAGGGCTCTGTCAAATATTTACATCCATCATCCCTGGGCTCTGCGGATGCTTCTGGGATGGGTGTTTGTCCCAGCTGAGCGCTGAGCTCCTTCCAGCAGCTTCCCTGGGTATCCAGGGGCTTGCTATGGAGTCCCTACAGAGAGGAGCAGGGCTCACTCTTGGGGTTAGTGCAGATCCAAGCAGCTCTCCCCCACCCAGGACCTCCTGACCCGCCCCAGAAGTAGGAGTGAATAATCTGAGGTTAACTCCATCCCCAATCACAGATTGCTGCCAGTGATGGATGCATTCCTTGGTGGGGACAATCAATTGGCAAAGCAACCCTGTCTGGAATTTATTCAGGGTTGAAATGGGTTCCCCAGGCTCTAAGTCTATCGATTCTCTCTGTGTAGGTTATTTTTACCATTATTTACGTGCTAGTAGCATCTAGGGGACTAAGTCAGATCAGCACTCTATTGTGTTAGATACTGCATGGAACAAGAACAGGCACCTCCTTCCTACAAAGGAGGTTATAAATAAACAGGAGAGGCTGCTCAGGAGGGCAGCGATGCTCCTGCATCCCTCATTTGCACGATGAAGATAAGTGATGCAGCGAGGTGGCTTGATAAGCTGATGTCTGTGCTGGAATCTGTGGTAAATCTCTGCGGAGCCCGTGCACAGCTTCCCCTTGGTGCTGAGCTGCCACGCCAACCTCTTACCCCAATACTCAGCTTTTTGGGGAAAATCAGCCCAGAAAAAAGGATGGAGAGGTTGTTCCTAGGGAGAGGTTAGCCTGGTGACTGAATAATCTCCAAAGAAACAAGCTTTGGAGAACAATAGCTGGTAACATTAACTTTGCAGAAGGAGCTGGTGTTCTTTTGTGGCTGATGCACTCATTGTTTTACCCTTTTCTTGGATTCTGCTATTGTGAGTGTGTTTTCATTCCGTGCATCTTTTGTGGCTGCTTCTGAAAAGCTGGTGCCTTATCATTCTCCTTTTCTTCATGTCTCTAAATATTTATCCTATGGTTTCATCCCACTGGCAAATAAACCCTCACACCTTTTCCTGTTCCCTGACGCTGTCTTTTAAATGCATCTCTCACAAAGTAATTGGGGTAAAGAGGGAGAGGTTGAAGCTGGCTAAGAAGTTAGATGAAACCGTGGTGGAACAAGCTGCTACGCTCAAGTCCTTTCTTATAGTTAAATTTCAAACTAAAAATAGTCACAACCTCGACATTTGTGTTTCTTAATTGCTTATTTTCCATATCCCCCGTAGGTAGGATACAGCATCACAGCCTTAAATCCTGGTGAGGGGAGTTTGGGGCTGGGTTTTATGATGAATTTTCTGATGGCAGCGAGGGATGAGCCTCAATTGGGGGAGGGAGGAAGGGCCAACTGGGCTAAATAGTCTTTTTGAGGTCACTCCAAGCCTTATTTTTGTTCTCCAATGCTTTGTTTAATTCTGGTGTGCCCATCCCTGACTTCAGGACTTGGTATTTCCTGGGAGGCTGGTGAAATAGCCTTTGATACTTCAATTATATATTATTTATAATATTATATATTAAATATATAATATGTTATATATGATCTATTATATATAATAGATTAAATAAGGCTTTAACTTTTCATTGCCTGCTTCTGGTGTCAACAAAGCAAAGACATACTTGGGCATTGAACTTTCTACTCCGAGCATCACCGTGGGAAGTGATGCAGGCACATTAAGTCTTCCAAGGATTGGGATCATGTTTGATTTGGTTTTACAGGTTTTACTGGAAAGCCACTACACAAGGGTATTCCTGCCCATCTCCTGGGTCTCCCTGGCTGGAGCTGTTCTGTTCATCAAAAAAACCCCAAGGGAGCATCACATCACACAGATATTTCCAGCAGCTACCACATGGCGATAGCATATTCTATTCCATTCTATTTATTTCTTGCTAAGGATGCAATTCCCCCACCGTGGCAGATCCGACTTGGTAAACGTAATGACAATGTAGGTGTTGCATGGTTAGCTCCTGCACAGCCCACCCAGCTTCCCCCTCTTTTTAACTCCCCTGGAAATAAATGCTACTTTGTCAGCAGATAAAAAAAAAAAAACCAACACAAAACCGACACAAAAAACACCCAAGGAAAAAAAAAAACCCAAAAAACCCCCACAACCCACCCCACAAAACAGAGAGAAAGGGAAAATCTAGAAAAGGGAATTGAAAAATAAATTGCCTGCTTCATTCAAATAACATAGCTGATTTAAATCAGGGAATGAACTCTCTCAGATTTCTGGGTTGTAATGGGGACAATGCAGACTTATTGTTCAGACTCTTTCAAGCAAGCTGTATCCAAAACGCTCCATAGAATTACACTCTGATCCTGCAATCATGCTCCTGGGGAACTGGGTGGCTTCTCCCAAGACACCACAAGGGGTTATTCGGATCCTGAAGCGCTGGGTTTAAGTCTTTGCAGGAGCGTGGCTGGGGAATTAGGCATCCCAAGCTGAGGAAAGGGGTACAGGGGATGTCCTCTGCGTTGTACCTCTGCGTTCTCCCCCTCACAGCCCAGATGCAGGGTGGTGGGCTCAGGCACGCTGCGTGGCACTGCCTGCTTCACTCATTGGGTTAATTCCCAGGATGTTTCATATTCCTGCTGCTCATCTCGTTCCAATGAGCTTCTCATTTCCTACTGTTTGTTTAGTCTCAGTGCTGGACCCTGCTCAATGTTTGCCTTCGCGTCCCTACTATTTATTCTTATTTCCATGTGTTTAACATGTATATTTGTTGCTATCTGCCCAGCCATCGCAACTGTTTTCCCTTGCTCCCTCCCCTTTTCCCTGCTCAGCCCCACGGCTTTCCAAGGGCAGGATGCTCTGAGCACCCACAGATGCAAACCAGAGCAGGAGATGCAGACAGCAAAGCCATGGGCTCACGTTTTTTGTTTCTGAGCTATGAAAAGACTTTCACAAAAACTCCATTTCTTTATTTTTTCTCTTCCTTTGAGTGAGAGGGTTTTTCTCCAGGTCTTACAGGGCAGGCTATTTTCCCTCAGCGATTAGCCATCTTTTATGCAGGGACCTTGAACCTCTCTCTAAAGGGATCTCTCCCCCTGCTCTGAACTTTGGGCATTATATTGGCCACTTTAGCCAGAGGAAAACTGATAGCGTCTGCAACAGAGGGACTGAGGTGCTGCGGTTTGGGAGGACAAGGTGTGTGCTGCCTGTTCTGCCTGTCTGCTGCCTGTCCAGAGGGATGGATCTGCAGGATGTTCACGTGCCTGACAGTGGGTTAATCCCACACACGTAACCCCAAATCTCTCCTTCCCCCCATCCTGCTGCTCAGTGCAGAGGCAAGCAATAGCCCTACTGAGGCCAGGGGCTTGCCTGCACACTGCCATGACTTTGAGAGTACTGGAAAATGGGAATAAAGATGAGGAAGAGAAGAAAGGGGGGTGTGTGGGGAGAGGGGTGTGGGGGGAATGATGCACTAAGCGAGGCTGGAATTAGAATAAACTGTTTTGTTCCCAAAAAAAACCACCCCAGCCCAGCCTATTGTTTCATATCAGGTTTCCTCTTGAGCAAGCAATTGTGAAGCCAACCTGTCCCACGAAATGAGCTGTCACTCCTCACGCTGAACAAACACTATTGATTGCAGCTTGGGGGGAGCCAGCAGTGTGCTGCTGCCTGCCCCGGGGGGGGCTCGTTCGATGGGGAGCCAGCTCCTGCTGCTGTAAGTGCATTGGGACTTGGCAGCTGCCTGATGCACAGCCCATTGGTAAAGCTCCTGCGGTGGGGGACGTGGGACAGCCTGGGTGGCACCTCGAGGGTCCATTGGGCAGGTAGCGGCCAAAAGTTTTGATGAAGGACCTGGGTTTTGGCTGGAGAGTCGCTTCATGGCTTTTCTGGGAGACCAGGAGGCTCCAAAATCAACCCTGTGCTGCCTCTGCAACCTCCTTCCCAAGAGCACCCCGCTACGCCCGATCCCATGGGGATCACAGTGCCTGCCCTCACCCTGCCCCACTGCTCCCTCTTCACCTTCCACCAGCCTCGTGCTTTGCTCTAACACTGGCACTTGCTTGTTTTTATTATTTATTTGAGCTGGCAGCTCTCTGTTTCGCAAAGATCCCCCCCTTGCCTCATCCTGTCCTTCATTGTACCGCACTCGAGGCATCTCCGTCTCTCACCCGTGCTGCTATAGCAACTGCTGGAGATGCTGCAGCAAGGCCGTCCTGGCCAGGGCCATCTGCACGGGAACGATACCTACTTCAAGCGTTTTTAGCACCGAGCAGGTAACAAGGTATGTTGCAAAGAGCAACCATTGTGACTCTGGAGCAGTATCACCATCCAGAGGGTTTCTCAGCTAGTAAAATCCCCCTGTAGCTACATATTTCTGCCGCCCGCTCGGCAATAGCATGCGTGTGATAGTCCTGCAGTGAGTAGACCCGAATGCTTTGGCTGTAACCATCTGTCACCTTTATATACTGTGCTTCATCCCCAAAGATCCCACCACGCTCCGCAGCAGACGTGGTGCGATGGGATCCGTCATCTGGTGTGGAGGCACAGCTGCATCCTGGCAGGATGGAGCACGACAGCTGTGGAACGCAGCTCTGTGCCCATGGCTGCGAGGGGAGCTCAGCCCATGGTTCCCCCCCTCACCCCTGCAGAAGTGCAGGAGAGGGATGTGGGGGGTGAAACCCACCTCTGGATCAGAGCTGGGTATCTCAGTCCCGTCCCACAGCTCTCAGTGGTCCTTCAGCCCCCAGCTCCGCTCAGGCACACTCAGACCTGGTGCACAGTTTGCCCTAGGCAAAAGCTGCTGTGTTTCTGTGCAGCTTCTGGGTTTCTCCTGCCTGAAGTGGGGAGGCTGATCGATGGGGTCTGACATAGCCAGAGCCCAAACTTGCCTGCCACGACAACGCCGTTAACGAACAGATTTAATAGCAGCCCTGTGAGTCACTTTATGACCACAGTGATCGCCACGGCGCAGGCAAGAGTCACTTACTTTGCAAAGAGATGATAAATACTCTCTGTTTCCCCCATGCATGTTGCTCATTGGTGTGAATGTTTTTTGAGTGAGACAGGAGGAAGGTTTGTGTCTGGAGCCTGGATGTGTCACTGCTCCCCTCTCTCCTCACCTCCCACTCTAGGGGCTCTTTCCCAAACATCTCTCATCCTCTCCCTCATCCCCGGGCTGTTTGAAGCCCATCTCTGGTCCTGTCCCTGCTCAGGGATAGCTGAGGCTGGGTCATGTCACTTGTCACCCATGCGGCACGTTGCTGGCTTGAGGAAGAGTGTGGGATCAAAGGGTGAAGGGGGAAAACACCACGTGCCTCTGGCAGCCTGGTTAACGTGACCAGGCACGTTACATGGTTGCACACTGGTTGTATCCCCCTTTAACACTCTCGTGTCCCCAGCGAGCTCTGTAACCTTGCCAGCCAGCTAATGAGATGCGTTATCCGGTGTAATTGTCTTTGTTTTAATGGGCATAATCTGTTAGCATTAATGCTCTGGGCTGGGATTCACATGGTCCCTCTGCATCCCAGCTGGGCTGGAAGCAGGGACCCCCATGCACCCTTCGTGGGGGTCCTGAGGGCAAAGCTGCCTCTCCTCTCGCCTACCCACGGCTCCTCCTGATGGGTATTTCTCTTTCCACCCTGTAAATGGGGTCGCCCTTTAAAATATTTTGAGATCTACTGACAAAAAAAGCTCTCTGTCAGAGGTAGATATTATTGATGTTGTTATTATTGCGCATCTCGTCTCTGCTGCAAAGGATGCCTGACCATGCTGACAGCTGCTATTAAGAAAGTTGCACAGCCAGTGTTTCTGGGGATATAATTCTTCCTGAGCAAAGTTAAACACTAAAAGGGGTTATTTCATGAAGTAAAAGGGAGAGCTGTGGATAAAACTTTGTCTGTGACATGCGAATAGTAATCATGTTGTACGTTATGCAGGGACAGACCTACTATGAGATTCCCTTTGTGCTCTTTAGGGATGCATCTAAACCCCTCTCCTCAGTTCTGCAGCTGCAAAGGGGGAACTGGGGGGCCCTTTCCAGGGGCTCAGGACAGGTGGGCTTGGAAGTGGCGTTGCTGTTCGAGCAGCATCTCTTGTTATAGGACTGGGAAGCACTACCAGGTTATTTCCCCCAATATAGACAAAGTTTTGAGTGCAGGCAGCCAAATATGGGACTCAAACCCCTTTATGGCTTTAACATAAAACCAGGAGAGATGTGGCGGCTTGGGCTGGATTAGGTGTTAAAATAGCAGGGAAGGGAGAGAGGCAGATGCTAGAGCAAGCACAGAGCACGCATCAAAGGTGCTTGCTAACCCCTGAGCATCTCTAACGAGCACCTAAAGGGGCTGTATGGCCACTCAGGTGACTGCCACGCAAAGGATGGAGCCCAAAAGAGATGGGAAGGGAATTCCACACCAGGTATTTATTGTTTTTAAAGATCCTTTCAAACCCAGTTCTGGTTTCCCATGAGCTGAGCAGCAGCAGGGACCAGCCTCACAGCCCCGTCCCCATCCTGCTCTCCCCCAGCACACAGGGAGAGGCAGGATGTTCGGTGCCGGCGTCATGGCCCAGCTCCTGGCTGTCGCTAGCAGGATCCCAGGCAAGCAACACAGCCTGCCATCCATTAGCCTTTTCCCCAGCACAGCAATTTATCCCTGTCATTTAGGGTTCGTGTGCTATTATTTAGTCTATTTCCAAGATCTTATTACATTTTTTATTCATAGGGAGGTTAGATTTATATATTGAAGATCAATAAAAGGCTCTATCATGGCTACATTATTAATAAGGAATACATTATATGTAGACAGACAGCCCCACTCTCTTGGATTTACTTAGTAGGCATGCTTTTTGGGGGGCAATTCTGAAAATTTACTGCCCGCTCGATCTCTCTTCCTCTCCTTGCCTCTCCCCAGGCACCCATCCCTCCCTCCTTCTGCAGGGGGATAATAGCAACTTTATTTAGCAGCATACGTCCTTTGTCCCCACAGATGACACTGGCCATGCCTCTATCCTCTAACAGCCCCTAAATCTGGGTGAGAGGCGGGGGTTGTGCCGTGGCAGAAGCATCCTCGCCTCGGTGGTGTGGCAGTCCCAGTCTTTTTAGTTTTGTGCTGCTTTTATTCCTTCTCTGCTTTCTCTGTCCTGCCCTGGCTGGATAGGGAATGTGTCTGCAGCCACCTGCAACACCATGATGCCCTCGCTGTGGGTAGGAAAGTGAGGCAGCAGTGTACTGTAGGACAATTCAAGAGGAAATCAACTGCTGTCACTTGACTGTGGGCAGCAAAGCCCCAGCACACAAGTGCAGAAACTCAAGTTCCTGCTCCAAACCCCCCCTCTCAGCCCACCTCTTGTTCCTGTAGCCAACGAATGAGGACTTGCCATCGTGTGCACCCAACTGTTCTGCACAGTTTTGCACTCCACTGACCCCCCCCAGCTCAATTCTCAATGGTATTTACATGACAGCATCTTGCAGAGATGTAAAGGGAGGATGCATGCTGCATCCCAACACAGGGCTCTCACCCCTTCAGCTGCCCACGGAGCTGGGCACGGGCAGACAGAGCAGTGCTGGGGGAGGAGAGGGGGCTGAGGGAGAGGGTTTGCCCCAAATCACACAGGGATAGGGCAGAAAAGCTCCAAAAGCAGCTGCTGAGCCCCAGCCCCGAGGTGGGGGCAGCTCAGCAGGTCCTCGTGCCAGCAAGGGCTGGACTCACACACGGGTGACCCCCGTCCAGCTTCCCATGATGTACCAGCTCATAGATCTAATTCTAATCATCAGCAATTAACTCTAATCATCATCATTAACGGAGAGTGGGAAAATATTAGCTGGAATAATCAAATCCAGCGGGTCTAAAGCTGCCTTTGCCTGGGAAACCTGCGGGGGGATAAGTCAGCTCATCCTCACCGCACTTGTACCCTGTCGAGGTTTTATGAGCACATGAACCACCAGGCTCATCAGAAACGATTCCAGCTATGGTTCGAGCTCTGACCTCCTTCAGCTAATTACCAGCACGGCAGTTAATCACAGAGAAGCACTAACGGGTTGGTTCCTCCTTCTGTGTTTGTGCAGGGAGGGGGGATGCTGCATGGGATGCTGGTGCGAGCTCTGCGTGCGCTCGTGGAGATGAGAGGGGCTGGCAGGGAACGGGTGGTGGTGTGGGTTCAGTCCCAGGCTGGAAAATCAATAGGATGCATTGAGTTCTTGCATACTGAAAATGGCTTTCCATTCCCCTGATGCTCTTAGCATTCAGGACCTCTCTGCTCTCGGTCTTGAGCTCGGGCAGAGAGGGAAGCAAGGAGTATTTGGCTCAGAAGGTTTCACGAGTGTGTGGTTATCATCCCTGCTTGAGATCTTCCCATGAGCATGTGAGAGTTGAAAGGAACATGCCTAATCCATGTGGTACTGCCCACAGTTAGGGCACAAACATAATTTTTATGTTTATTAATAAAGCATGGGTTGTTGCAGCTGCCCTTCCCTCCATGAAGATGCTGGTGGGGAATCGAATGGGGACCCACAGATGCAGCTCCAGCTGTGGCAGAGCATCCTGCGACAGCAGCACATCTGGAGAGCCGGGTGTTTGGAGCTGGTGGAGCATTCATAGGTGTCCATGGGAAGGCAGAGCTGTCAGACCCCTCCCCAGCATCGCTCTCTGTAGGGAGCAGAGGGGAATCTCCACCCAGAGAAAACCCCTCTCCACCACCCCCTTCTCCTGCTTATGATTTGCTCCTCCAGCACCCCGAGCATCACTTCCCTGCCTGCCTGCAGCATTAGCAGCCATGATTGATGGCTAATTACTGTCAGGGCACAGTGTGGCTGTGGCTTCAGTCCTCCTTGGTGCTTTCCAGGCTGCTCTGAACAGGACAACCCTTAGAGTTTATAAAAAAAAAATAAAAATCTACAAATAACAATCTGATCTGGTTTGGGAGGGATTGGGGTGGGTTTTTTCCCCCAGCTCTTCTGAAATTCACCTTTTTCCACCACAATCCCCAAAAGAGACATCCCAGTTGGCTGGCAGTAATGGTGTTGTGAGGTTCCAAATCACCTCTCTCCATCTCACACTAACCTGTGCCCCTGATCAGAGCAAAATCGGGTATTTAGCAGCATTAAGTACTTTTAACTACACTCTTCATTGTGCTGTGGATTGCGGTTTGTTACAGGATTTCACAGCCATTAGATGATTTTGGAGGGGGAATTTTTTTGATTGCTGTTCTCTCAGGAGCTTGTAGCACTTAAAATTGTGTTGTGTAATAATATAATCATCTAAATTAAACATGTCTCTGCTGTATGATGCTTTATGTTAATTCTACCATGTGAGAGCAGATGCAGAGGCTTTAGATGGGCAGGATAGTTGCCAAAACGTACTGGACTGGACTCTGCTCCTTCTGGGTGTGAATCAGGGATGCTCCAGCCAGCACGGTGCTGCCACGCTGGCTTAAAGTCAGCAGAAGGGAGAGCAGGATGGGACCCACCAGCTGCCCTGGCTGGGGATGCACATGGCAGAGCTCTCTCCAGCTGTGGTGGCTGCCATTTACCTCTGAGGATTTTATTACTATTACTACCAGTAGTAGAAGTGGTAGTAGTAGTATTTCCTTGATGGAAAGACTTTGGTATGGCGCATCAGTGCCACGTTTGCCATGGTTCAGCTCTGGACCTCCACTTCTCAGGCTAAGTTTTGGTCTTCAAATTACTCATGTATTCTCCATCCTTTCCTGATTCACCTTGGCTCCCTGCCTCCAGAGCCCTCTGCCATTGTCCTGCAGCCACCAGACCCAGGGAACAATGCGATGACATCCCCAGGAAGGAGTGCTCTGCAGCAACAGGGCTGGGGATGGCTTGAGGTGTGTGCAGCAGGGCTGGGCTCAGGGCTCACAGAGATGCAGTGTATACACATGTGAGTAAACACTTCCTTGCTTCCCCAGTGCCCTTGCCCAGGCACTTGCATTGCTGCCAAGGGGGCACAAAATGCAGCCACAGCTGGAGAATCAGCCCCCAAAGTGAAATGCAGCTCTGAAATTCAGCAGGTGCTTTGAAGTGGGGCAGAATAAAGGACCAAACCCAAGATTTCCAGAGGCATTTGAGGGTCATGCAGCTCCCAAGCACGCAGCCAGCAGCCAGAGATGCCGAGGCAGGGATGGGGCAGAGCCAGCCAGGTTAACCAACAGGTTGGAGAGCCATTGGTATGCAAGCTACAGCCAAGGCAGCCTTTATATCAGAGCCTCACAAAGGCAATTCTCAGCAATTGATATAAAAAGGTGTCAGTTCTGGTTTAAGTACTGTATTACCAGCAAAGATTTATCTGCTTCAAAGGCAGGCCTCGTGCCACCAAGGGAATAAACAGCTCTCCTCCTTATCTCTTTCACATGGTGCAGTATTTTCTCTGCTCGACTTTGGCTGGAAAAAGACTTTTTCTTCCACTTTCTTATTCACGTATTGTAATTTAGAAGAAACCCCCCCCAAACCTTCCTGGAAATCTCCCCCTGGAAAAACGGCTTGCTGGGGTTACTGGAGGAAGGTAGAGGGGTGGTTTGTGCACCCAACCCCCTCCCTGTGAGGCTGCAGGAGGGATGCTATGGGGGGGATGGAAGGGAGGTTTCTATGGGGCTCCTTCCCAAGGATGGAGGTCAGCTGGTGTGTAAAACAGCCCCAGTGGCCGTGGCAAAGAGGAGGAGAGCATTTCCCACCGGCCATGGGCTGCTTCTGTCCCGAAATCCCACAGGAAAAACTGCAAACAGCATCTCTGAGCTCCCTCAGCGCAAAGCTGAGCACGTCCCCACTCCTGTGCTGGGATGTGAGGAGCAAGGGCTGCATGGGGTGGGGGTTTTGTCTCCCCACCTCTTTATTTGCTCAAAAGAAGAAGGATGGAGGAGCCGGCGCAGCTCCGCTGGGTGATGGAGTGGCTGCTCCGCCGCTGCCAGCTGGCTCGCAGGCTGGAGAGATCAATAGATAAAACAGTTCTCACTCCTTTGCTGAGCTGCTGAGCCGCTGCCGTACCTGGAGCTGCATGGGAATGAGCCAACCCCAGCCCCAGCGCTTCGCCGGGGAGGTTGCAGGATCCAGCCAAGGTTGAGGAGCGGGGGGAGGTCCCCCCAGTGCTTATGATGGGTCCAGGGCTGAGCTGTCCCCCAGTGGAAGGGACCCCAGCAGCCCCAGGTGATGTTGCTGTGGGTTCTTCAGCGAATAATTCCCGCAGGCTGTTCTTAAACCCATGCCTTTCCACCTGTTTATACTGGCCACATATATTTTACATGCCTGCAACAATGCATTTTATGAAGCATATAAAGAAAACCAGATAGAAATTATCTATTTCTCCTGTACAGCTTGTCTGGTTTTTTCAGGGGGGTGGGGGGTGGGGGTGGGGGTGGGGAGAGATAACAGGGACCTATTTCATCCTGTCGGTGGCTGCAGGATGCCATGCAATAAATTGAAAAGCCAAGTTTTGAAAAATGCTTCTTTCCCTCCCCTCTCCCTCCCTTCTCCACTTTGTTTTAAATGCCATCCTGAGCTGGGAAGACCCAGCAAACACAAACTGGGGTTTGCAGGCTATTGGATCGCAGCCCCTTTCCTCCCCTCTCTTGTTGGCTCAGCGAAATGAAAAGGGGGGGGGTGTCTCATGGCAGCAAGGATCATAATGGGAACTAAAGAGCATTCAAGGGTATTTCCTCCCCCCTCCCTTGGCAAACTTTGCCAAAAAGTGGTTCTTTCAGCTCTATTTGGGGAACGATTACATCAAGTGAACGCTGCTGCTGGGCACCGATGGGCTGCTCTCCTCTTCATCAAATATTCAGCCTGGGTATTTCATTATCAAGCCTAATTCATAGAGCAGCATCCACGGCTGGGTGGCTTCAGAAATTAAACTGTACTTCCACCTCCCGACGAGGGGAAGTGGAGAGGAGAGAGGCTGCTGCTGCTGCTGCGATGCTGACTTAGAGGGAGTGGGGTGGGAGGGGGCTGCAGGGAGCCAGGGCTGCGCCTGGCTTCACCCTTCATGAGCAAAGAATTAATCACATCCAAAGCCGTGCGGTGAACGAAGCTGGCAAGCTGTGCAATTACAGCAGGGGACGGGAGTTAATTAGTCACTTGGCTTGGCTGGGGGGGGGGGGGGGGGTGTGGGGGGGGGGAGAGAGAGCCCCGTGGAGAGAGCGCTGGAGGGAGATGCTGGGAGCCGGAGAGGGTGAAGGGTTTGTGGGTGCGTGTCCCACGTCGCAGGGTTGGGGTGAAGCAGAGGTGACTCTGCTCTTTGGTGAGGGTAACCCTGGTGTTCGGGGGAGCGATGGTGATGGGGTGGCTGTGCTGTTAGTGGCACGCTGACCTGAGCAGGATGGGAACCCAGGGATCAGGAGAGGAAGCCTAGCTGCTCAGACACCCGGGATGCACCAAGATAATTCTGCTTTATGTGCCCACAAAAGGCCTTGTCTCCGCTCTGGGAGGGCTTACAAGCAAATGAATCTGTGGATACTGTGTGCTGAAGGAACATCAGCAGCGGGTGTGTGTGCCTGGCCCTGGCTTTACAACGCTGGCAATTAAACTCCTTGTCAGCACATGGTTCTCAGAAGGGCTGGCAGCACGTTCAGCGCTGCTCGGCTGCCTGTGGCACCTCCTGAGTGCCTGCAGTGGCTGAACCAGAGTCAGGAACACACTCCCTCCCCTGTGCCCATCTCCTGAGACGTGAGAGCATCCGATTCCTCTCCTCAGCTGGGAGTTTGGGAGTGATTTAGTGCACAAGCAGTGAAACGGGGAGCATCATCCCTAGGAAGCATCATCCCTGGGAAGCATCATCCCTGCATGCACTGTCTGTCAGCTGAGTCTGGGGTACATCAGGCTCCCTGGGCATGCAGGGGGGAGGTCTCTGGGAGGTGGCAGGGGGTGTGCTGGGAGCGGTGCCCCACTGGGGGTGCTTGGAGGAGTGTGTCCTGCATGTGTAGTGCCTTGCAGGGACAAGCTGTCCATCAGCAGATGAAGCAGCCAAGCTGGATTCCCATGGAGGTGCATCTCCACCTTCCTGGGAACCCCAAATCTGTGTGATTTGTACACTTTCAGCACGGCTTGTTTGGAATACGTTGGCAAACAGAGCTGCAGGTAGGGAGCTCTGCCTGATGCTCAGCATGTCTCACACAGACAAACCCTCAGCAGGCAAGGGGTCCAGCCCCATGAAAGATGCAGATGCTCTGGCTCACTTGTGTCTCTACCCTGTCTCAGAGAGCTCAGGCCACTAGCTTGTCCCAAAGCGATGGGGCACTGGGGGTTGGATGGGTCCATGCATCATCATCAGGGCTCCAGAGCTGGCTGGCTCCTCTCCATGCCTGAGCCACACCGGGCAGCACGTGTGGCTGGACCAGGAACCCACACACAGAGCAGCCCCAAGCTGGGCTGACAGCACGGGATGGGCTGACACCCACTTCACTGGGGAAGCACTGGGATGAGAGGCTGGCTGTGGCAGCAGCAGCAAGAGATGCTGACACAGGGACCTAATTAAGCACTTAATGCATGGGTGGCTGTAACAAAGACCTTATTGCCAAGAGAGCTGCTCGTGGCCCTGCTCAGGAATCACAGGGCAGGATAGAAAGGCTTGAAAAGGGAATGGGAAATGCCTAGAGCCCGGCAGTGCAGCGCAGCAGGTCTCTCCCACTCTCCTCCCCATCTCTTGATTACTAAAAGGGGTGGTGGGCAGGGGTTCCTCTAACCTGCTGAAGGATTTGGCCACCGACTACCAGAGTCAGGAAAACTTTTGGATTTATTCATGGCCACCTGTCAGGGGCTGTCATTCCCCACGCTGAGCTACAGCCTCAAGTTTTCCGTGCTATAAATCAGCTCCTCTTGGACATCATAACTCTTCTTTATAGGCTCTTTCCCCCTCATATATAAACCTCATTCCATATGTATATACTGCAAAAGGCAAGCCTGATTTGCAGCTCCATGCCAGCTCAGGTAGCATCACTCTGCCAGCTGACAAAATGCTCAGGGAACCTCTCCAGCCTGGCTGCATCCCTGGGTGGGATGGATCCCTGGGTGGGACGTCCCAGCCATTGGAACAGGAACCTTCCAGCGAGTCCTGGGCCATGCAGGGAAGGGGGTGGGTGCTCTCTCCCACCCAAATTAACGTATGGCAGAGCAGGGACCAGAGACAGTCACTTGGGAAGTCCTTCAGCCACAAAATCCAGAAGATAACTTCATGCACTGGTCTGAGGCTTGTTTTTCCCTCTCCTGGGGATGGATGCAGCAGGGATGGAGGTGGCTCCTTGGGTAGGGGGGATGGGATGGAGTAGGTAGCATCCTTTGCTCTGCTCCCTCCTCAGCATCCCTGGGCCAGGAGTGGGGAGGGAGCAGGGTTTAGCTCTCAGCCTCAAAGACCTCATTTCAGCCAAACAGTGGAGCAATTTATGGCCCCCCGCTGTCCGAATGAAGAATGGACCCCTCTATTTTTGTCCTCTGGCTGGTATTTTAATGGCAGATTAACAGGAAATAGGTGACCACAGAAGCTCCCGTTGGCATTTGGGCTTTGTAATGGGCTTAAAGAGAGCCCGGCACCGATGCAGGAGCAGGGTGCTGGGATGCTGGGCACCTTGCAGACCCCAAATCCTTTAGCTTTAGAGCAGAGCACGTGTGTTTCATCCTTCCTGCTGGCAAACCCCAGCTGCAGCACATCGGCACGGGGCCAGGCAGCATCAGGCAGGGCGATGGGAAGGCAGGCAGCGGTCGGTGCTGGTTTCTGGCCCAGGCAGCTCCCACCTCCTGGCTGCCATCTCCAGTGAAGGTAGTTCACACATTATCTGTCTCTTGACTATTAACAAAGCCCTCGGCATCGGCTGCTGAGAATTACTTAGCAATCATAACGCAGCCTGATCAATACTGCCCTGGGAGACGTGGGGTGGGAGGGGGAAGGGAACAGCAGCTGCATCCGAAGCATCCTGCCTTGCAGAGCGGAGCCCTCGCAGCCCATGCACCAGGGTGGGAGGGAACACCCCCAGCCCACCCCACCCCAGGGTTCCCCAGCAGCCAGGCTTTCCCCAGGCTGATGCTGAGGTGTTTCCATCCAAGACCCTGTCCCTCTCCCATCACTGAGCACTCAGGTCCAGGATGTCTCCCTTGACCTGAAGACGGATGAAGCAGCTGCGATGGAGTTTCCATCACAACCAAACACCATCTCCTCTCCTCCCCCCACCCCCAAAGGGCCCCAGAGCATCCCTTCCTTATTTCCCCCTTAAAATTAACACCACAATCAAGCACCTCCCTAGATTTATGCCAGCACGATCCCCAGCCCTGATGCAGTGTCACGCAGGTTTATGGAGATGCTGTTGATCTGGACCAGTGATCACAGTGACACGGTTGCGATGCCAAGAAACTTCCCAGGGCCGCTCCTGATTTACATCCATGATTCTGCTTAATCTAAAGCCCTGCCAATGCAATCCCAGTCAAAGGCAGCTTATACCAATGTGGCAAAAATTTGCCCTATAAATTATTTTTAGAGCACAAGGATTTCAAGCGTGCCTGTCCTAGATTAAGCCGTGTCCTTGTCAGTCTTGAACTAGAGGAAATAAATCCCTCTCTCCTTCCTTAAGGTTGTTTTTTTTTTTTTGACTGACCTACCTGGCTGGAAAACCAAGACCCATCAGGAGACCTGCCTGCAGCTCCATCACGAGCAGTGGCAAGATCCCTAGCACCCATTTCATTCCCTTAGGAGGGAAAGTGAGGCAGGGAGGGAGGCAAGGGAGTCTCCAAGGTGCCTTCAGGAAATACAGAACTCCTCAGTTGAGCCAGAAATGCCTCTTTGAGCTGCAGCAGCCAGCGCTCCCCACCTCCCCACCTCCCCCAAACCCCACTTCTCCACGGCTGCCAGCATGTGTAATTAAATAATCAATTACCAGTGCGTGGGTTTTATGGGTGCGTTTACACCCCGGTTGCAGGCAGGGGAGGGCAGGCTGCGGGCAGGAGTACTGGGCTCTGCCAGATGGGCCATCAAACCCTATCAAACCCCGCTGCTGGGAGCTCTGTGCTGCTGGGAGCTCTGTGCTGCTGGGAGCGCCGTGCGGCTCCGCTGCCTCGGCTGCTCTTGTTTGCAAGGAATTTACAAATCCTTTAAGTATGGGGGGAAAAAAATAAAAAAGGAGCCTTCCTCCTGGAGAGACAGATGGCTGCAGAGGCATCGGAAAGGCAGTCAAAGCAGAGGAGGGATTTTTTCTTGTTCCTGTTGTTGTTTGGTGGTTAATACCTGTGTGTACCCGTGTGCGCGGCTGCAAACGGCTCATTAGTGTTTGACTCGCCTGCCCTCCTCCTCCTCCTCCTTCTCCTCCTCTTCCTCCTCCTTCTCCTTCTCCTCCTTCTCCTCCTTCTCCTCCTTTTCCTCCTCTTCCTCCTCTTCCTCCTCTTCTTCCTTCTCCTCCTTCTTCTCCTCTTCCTCCTCTTCCTCCTCCTTCTCCTCCTTCTCCTCCTTCACCTCGTCTTCCTCATGCCTTGGCAAGCGGAGCTGGCAGTCTGGCCATCCCTGCTGAGGATTTGGCCCTAACCATGCTAGGGAGGGGGTGGAAGTGATGCCAGGCCAGAACCAGCCCCTGCCTCACCTCCAACCCTGGTTCCCATCACACAACTGCTGAATCAGCAATTTCCAGCCACATTCTGGACCACAAAGCCCTGTGCCAGGGCAGCTCACTGTCTTTTTAGGGGCTTTAGCCAGACCCAATGTCACCCTTCTTGGGGATGCTGGGGATGCTGAGCAAGTTTAGGATGCAATGGGAACCAAACATCACCCTTCCTGGGGATGCTGGGCAGGTTTAGGAAGTGTTGGGTACCGAATATCACTGTTGCTGGGGATTCTGGGCAGGTTTAGGAAGTGATGGGGACCAAACATCACCCTTCCTGGGGATACTGGGCAGGTTTGGGAAGTGATGGGGACTGAACATCACTGTTGCTGGGGATTCTGGGCAGGTTTAGGAAGTGATGGGGACCAAACATCACCCTTGCTGGGGATACTGGGCAGGTTTAGGAAGTGTTGGGTACCGAACATCACTGTTGCTGGGGATTCTGGGCAGGTTTAGGAAGCGTTGGGGACTGAACATCATCCTTGCTGGGGATTATGGACAGGTTTAGGAAGTGGTGGGGACCAAACATCACCCTTGCTGGTGATACTGGGCAGGTTTAGGAAGCAATGTGGACCATGACCATCCCAGCATGGCAAGCAGTGAAGGGATGCAGTCACTGTCAAAGGGCAGCTGAGGTGGACAGCATCCTTCAGCGTGGTGAAGACATCACAGGGCAGCTGTGGGCAGGAGGCTGCCTGCACCTCTTTTTTTTAACTCTCTCCTTATTTCCTCCGTCCTTATTTCCTCCCCCCCACACACACCCCCCCTTAAATAGCAGCAGCACTTTTCAAACCCTCAGCATCATGAGTCACCTCACATACCAAGAGTCCAGGCAAGAGGGCACTGGGCATGTGTGGGACAAAGATAAATCTGGAGCACCACGCAGGGCCGGCTGGCTGGTTGTTTAGTTACAGCCCAGGAATAAATGCCTGCTTTGTGTCAGCTCTTTGCAAGGTCCTCCGGTGTCCTTCCGGCTCCGGCTCCGCCGCACACACTCTGTCTCAGCCTGAACAAATACCATCCAACGGCCAGAAATTGATTTTCTAAAAATGTAACACGCACACAAAACCCAACATGTATTAAATACCTGGGTTTTGGGGGGGGGGGAACAATTGCTCTTCTTTCCTGTTCTTCCCTCCCCACCCCCCAAAAGAAAAAATCAATTTTAAGAGCGTATGTAAAAATACAATGGCACTAAACTCCAAAATAATTAGGTGATTGTGCTAAGTGAATGTCTTATTTAAAAATGGCTCGGCTGGGAGACACAATCTAATCACAATGAGCCAGGGAATGTCGCAGTTTCCAGGTGAGTAAGCTGAGATGCAGAAGTCGGCGTATGAAAAGGATGGAGAGAGAGAGGCGGGGTGGGGGGGGGGAAGCTGAAGAAAATAGAACCCAGGGATGGAAATGACAAGGGAAGGAAAGGAGAGGAATCAGCTCCATAGACAGGAGTAATAGCAGCGTGTTGCTGTCGTTCTTTCTGAGTGGAAAGCACAGCAAAAAAAAAAAAGAATGAGGGGAAAACATGAAATTAAATCAAATATGATTACTGAACAAGTAGAAAAAAGACTGGCTGGGTGGGATTGGGGTGGGTTTGGGGTGGGTTTTTGGCCGTGTGTTTGAGCAATGAGGTGTGTGATGGAGAGGAGGCAGGGATGGGAGAGGCTGGGGGACAGGAGGGGAGCGTGGCAGGGGGCAGGGGGAGCGGGGGTCATCCCTCTGTCACCCCCATCACACCCCACTGCGGTCTCATCCAGTGATCCCTTCATATTGGGAAGGAGCAGCTGGAACAGGTGAGAATCAGTTACCCTAAGAAAAAGGCAAAACCAAGGGTTTTAATCCCATTTTCATGCAAATGTAATTGCAATAAAGAACAAGGAAGTTCAACACAGGTACTGGGGCATAATTGCTTCTGAATAGATTGCTTTTTAGAAAAAAAAACCACAAAACCCACCACTTTTTCTTTAATGTTGAAGTCCCCAGTGTACCAGCTGCTGCTCTGAACACCTCCAGCGCTCGCTGCTCCCCTGCCGCTGCTCCAGCAGCTCTCCCAACCAACAAGCGTGGGGGCCCTTGGTAGCTCCGGCTCATCCATCTTTCCCAGTGGCTCGTTCATCACTGGAAGTGGGGAAGAAGATGCTGAGCTCTCATCCCCGCTGCTTTTGCTGGTGGTGCCCTGGAGACTGTGGTTCAAGCTTCACCGATAGGCCCAGCAGGGTGAGTAGCATCAGTGAGCGTGGCTGCACCGCCCTGGCTGGCTGCTTCCACCAAGACACAGGACTGGGCACCAGCATTTTACCTTTCGAGCCACCAGTGCTGGCACAGCACAGCACGGTGCAGCATGGAATCATGGAATCAAGGAATGCTCTGGGTTGGAAGGGCCACACAGCTCCAACACCCTGCCACAGGCAGGGACACCAACCTCAGGGCTACACAAGGTTGTCCAGGACCCCATCCAACCTGGCCTTCAGCACCCCCAGGGATGGGGCACCCACCCCCTCTCTGGGCAGCCTGTTCCAGCCCCTCACCACTCTCTCTGCACAGAACTTCCCCCCAATCTCTCCTCTAACCCTTCCCTCCTCCAACTTCACTCCATCCCCCTTGTCCTGCCAGTCTCTGCCCTTGAACAAGCTGATTCCCCTCCTGTTCCTCTGCTCCCTCCAGGCACTGGCAGGCACACCAAAAGCATCCTGTGATGCCAACACCCCTTCACGCAGCTGGGGGTGAGGCCCATGTTTAGGTCAGGAAAGGACCAGCCACAGGATGGAGATGCCATCAGAAGGATGGGATTGATGGAGAAGGACCAGCCCATTGTATTTTCCCCCTCCCAGGACAGACAAGGTGGTGTGGGGCAGGGGATGATGGCTGTGGGTGGTGGGGAGCAGGTAAGGGGGCTCACTGACCCATGCTGGCATTGACCTGCATGCAGCATGGTCAGAAGCATCCTCCTCCTCCCCCCCCATCCCTTCTCTCCATAATTTGCCTTTTCTTTCTCATAAAATTTAAATTATTCAGGCTGGGAGGAGAGCCCCCCCCCCCGTCCCTCTCTGTGTCGTGTGTGTCCCCCCCCGTTTTGATCTCACTGGTGCATACAGCTGTTAACAAAACCTCAGCGTGCTGGGGCTGCCGTGCAGATGTGGCCAGGCAGAGAAGCCCTTTGAAGGCAAGCAGGGAGTGATGTGCATAGCGAGCGGGGATGCGTGCGGCGAGGGCAAGGGGGCCAGCTTTGATCTGGGGTGGGCATGGAGAGCACAGTCCCTCAGCCTCTTTCCCCCCCCGGGGGGTGAGGTTTTCCAAAATCAGGTGGAAGATAAGCGTGGGAGCCCCAGTGCCATGGGGTAGGGATGGAGGGGTGAGGGGCGCACAGAATGTTCCCAGGGGCAGCGGGATGCTGCAGGGAATGTTTGTGCCCTAAAGATCAGCAGCTCCTGGATGGATGCAATGGCTTTCCAAAGGTGCCACCCAAAAGCAGCCCCATCCTCAGGACTGGACAGGCAGCCAACCTTGCAGCAGCCTCATTTCATTCCTGCAGTGCTCTGAAAGGATGGGCTTTGAGACACCCCCCCGCCCTCCCCAGCAGCCTGGCTGTGCTGGGAAGCCAACCAGCCAGCCCCATGCTGCTCTGCACCTGGGGCTGTGTTTCTGAAGGTCACTTTTGACCCGTGTTCCCTGCAAACGTGCTGAGTCTCCACCTCATTTCCTATGCATTGAACTCCACAGACCTGGAGGACTCTCCGACAGCGAGGCATGGGGATTTGACCATTATTTTTCTCATGCTTCTTCCCCCCCTCCCCACCCTGCCACCGCTCTCCAAGAGAGGATTATGGGTTGCACCTATTAATTTTAGACCTGGAGCACCGAGTGGAACTTTGCTGAGTGTTTTATAACCTGCTTTCTCCCAAATCCCCTCTCCATCCAGCGCTGAGCTTGTGCCCTTCCCAGGAAGGAAGGAGAAACTGGTGTGGGGGTGGGAGGGAGAGTGGGGTGGCTGGGGGGTGGTCGGGCAATGCAGGGCTATATGCCCATGGGATGGGCAGTATTGGGAGAGGGATACAGGGACCTTGAAGAAATTCAGCACAGAACCCAGCTTGGAAAACACCCCGGGGAGCCCTGGCTGCCCTCACACCCCACCACAGTGGGTCACTGCCCTTTTTGGGTTGGCATTTGGAGGGGGAGGGCTGATTGATGGAGGATGCACATCCCAGAGCACAACTGGGCAGCCAAAGCCCAAACCCCTTTCATCCTCCAGCTCATAGAAGGGGAAGGGCAAGAAAAAGCCTGGGATTCATTTTACGTTTGCTTTTAGCCCTTTTGGGGGGGGGGAGGGGAATATTATATAGGATTTCAGCTGTGATTAAAGTGTGAAGTGTTTGGGAGGGCTGTCTATGAGCCCAGTGATGATGGATTGATTTCAGTCCCAAACTTTTACATCCCAAGTCCTGCACGGTGCTGGCAGTGAGCATGGCCACGCAGGGAAGGTTTTATAGAGCATAAAGGCACAGGAGCCATAAAATAAGGGGAGATGGGCTGGATTAAAGCAAGCCCTGCTCAAGAAGAGATGCAGGCATGAATATGTGCCTGCAAGAGCAGCTGCTGGGCGAGATTTGCTGCCATAAAAGCAGGCACCATCCCTGTCATCCTTTAGTCCCTTCCTGCCAGGCTGCTTTGCACACCCAACCCCCAAGACTCGAAGCATCCCTGACAGTGGGGGGGGAAAGGAAAGGATCCCAGCGAATTAACCCACAGCAATCACAGTATCAGTGGTGCCACAAGGATTTTTCATTTCTTTATTATTTTTCATTACAAATAGCCCCAAAGACTTGATCCCAATTCCCCTTTAAATGGGCAAACCATAATATTGATAGTTTGCAACAGATGCAAGATGAATTGAACTCCTCCATCAGCCAGCAGAACCTCTCCTAACAGGGGATATATCGAAGACATAAATTCCCCAAGACAGGATTGCTATGCAATGGCATAATAGATCTTCTATTCAATCTTTTATACATTATGTTTTGTCCTGCATTTTTGGTAGCAATATTTATGGACTGGGAGATGTTCCTTGAAGAACTATTGGCCCTAAGGGTCTGTCCCATTCTCTGTGCTTGGTGGCCTTGGATTATTTGCAGGGATGCTGCAGGGATGCTGGGTGATGGGGCAGGATTGAGGTGGCTGGGGTTAGGTGCTGATCCAGGCTGTGTCTTCTGAGGTTTCTTTGCACTTGATTTGGGTTTGGTATTTAGCTTCTAGGACTCTTGCAGCTCCTGTTTCCCCAATTAAAAAAACCAGCTGTATGGCATGAGGCACCCCAGGACACCAGCAAGTCCCCAGCTCTTCTCTGTGCAAGCACGGTGGGAGACTTTAAAACTCATTCTGCTGCATTTTTCTGTGGGTTTCTTTCTCTGCCTCGGATGGGAACAGCACCAAGGAAATGCACTTTAAATAGGTAAACAAAAAGAGGAATTCTCCCGACTCATAATTTCTTTTCATGTGGCTCTGCCTCAAGGCTTCTGGCTGGTAAAATTAAAGAAATACAATTAAAGTGTAGCTGGTTCCCTGGTGCCTCTGTGCAAACTAAGGCAAAATACTACTGGCACGTATGGAAAAAGCACCCAGGCCTCCATCACTTAGTTGCTTTAATTTAAGCTTCTATTCACATCCCTGTCAGCAACCAGGAACCGGTCCCATCTGCCGCCACTCTATAGTCTTGCATGAAGTGAGCTGGCAAGTCTCACCTTCTTTCTTCATGGGCAGGTGCCAGCATGCTAAAAATACAGTTCAAAATGACCCTTTTCTTGGCAGCCTCCAGGAAGCCAGAACGCTGCGGGAAGACAAGCCCTGGCAAAGAGCAGCACTCCCTTTTCTTCAATGGGAAAGGTGATTGTTTTTCCTTTTCCCCCATCATTTCTACCTGGGAAGCTGGGAGGTGGTGGAGTCTCCTTCTCTGGAGAGATTCAAGACCTGTCTGGACGCCTATCTGAGTGATATGTCCTAGGGAGCTGCTTTGGCAGGGGGGTTGGACCCCATGAGCTCTCGAGGTCCCTTCCAACCCCTACAATTCTATGATTCTATGATTCTATGATCCTGTGTCACCTCTGGATCGTGGTTAAATCCATCTCTTCAATATCCCACTGCCCCTGGTTTGGGCAGAGGGGATGCAGGGCCTGAATGTCTGGAGCCAGGCAGGAGCTTGCGATATGATGGAGCAGAGACAAGCTGAGCAGAAACAAGCATCTCCATCCTATGGGATATTCTGATTTATTACTTAAAAGCCTTTTTAAAATTTTTTTTTTCTTCCTTCCCATTAGAAAAAAATAATCTGATCTTTCTGGAAATAAAAGTAGCCAGTGTACAGACCATCACTGCTGCCAGGACTCTGATAACCCAAAACTGGGGCAAAATCCAGATAAATCAGAGCGTGACTGGTGCAGCTGGGTGTACAGGCAAGCAGAGAAGGAGAGTCAGAGACAAGCAAAGAGCATGGGAGCCCGGTGCCCTGACTTCTGGAGAGGGTTTTATCTCATTAAAACAAACGAACAGATGACTGTTGCCTGTGCGGATGGGGACTGCGCTTCCCGATGGCGCGTTAGAAACCCCAAGCTGTTCACTGCCACGGCAGATAAGTGGAGCTTTTAAGAGGAGGAGATACAGTCTGGGGTTTGTGCATTTAATAGACTTTGTTTGTGCCTGTGTATGTGATAACGCAGCCAGCCCAGGAGCAGGCGAGGCTTCTGCATCACAGAAGGATCCAGGGATGGAGCATCCCTCCCCTCCAGCACCCATCCCTGCCCCACCAGCACACAGTGCAAGCAGGACAAGAGGGGGATCCCCTCTGTAAAGGACTTTGTGGGGCTTTCCTACTGCTTTTGGGCCACAAAAAGAAGCTGCCTTCGGGGCTCTAGGTGTAATGGATGCACATAACATCAAGCACATCTTAATCAATGTGAGAGATTCTGCTTAAAACCCAATGATTTTGATCTGGAGCCTGACAGCGTGGTAATTTATATGCAGTGCAGCATAACCAAAGAGCTTGTTATGCAAACACAGACCACTGATTTGACAAATCTCCTGGAAACAGAATTAATGTCTGTATTCTGTGAAAAGATGTAATTTGGTTTAATATTTTAAAGAGAGAAAATCATATATGCATGTATGTGTGTGTATAAATAGAGCTAAACAGCAATAAACACATATGCACACGCAGATTATATATATATTTACCAACATCTTGATACAGCTATGTGAATTTACATGAGCTGCAGGGACAAGGATGGATGGATTAGATGGATGGATGGATGGAATGGATGGATGGTTGGATTGATGATTGGATGGATGGATGGATGGATGGATGGATGGATGGATGGATGGATGGATGGATGGATGGAGAGATGGATACTTAGTGGATGGAGATCATCGTATTTCGACTGGTGTCAATGGGATTATGCTGATTTATTTCAGACATGGCCGACAGCAGATAGCTAATTAGATCCATACTGATAACCTAGCTGTTCTGAAATGATAGGGAAAGGCTGCTGCTGCTCCCCAGCACAGTGCCTGGCCCTCTAACACAGCGACCGCAGACTTTGTGCCACTGCATTAAAAACAATAAGATGCTGAATTGGAAACGACCTCCTGATTATCAGTGGCGACTCTCCTGGTGCTTATTGATGGGCTGCAATAGTATTAGCCTGATATCATTGTTGTCCTTTTTGCAAACTATGCTTTATTTATGGCAATGAGGTAGGAAACACAGTCTGCAGAACTGAGGCTTTGATGGAACGAAACATATGTGAGAAATTTCTTAATTTGATTTCAAACACACACACACACACACACACACACACACAGAGTGTTCTCTACCCAGTCTCCTTATCTTCCTGTCTATTTGTCTTTCTCCATATGGACACATCCATTTATCTATCGCTCTGTTACTTGGGAGACTCCTGCTTCTCCCAGATCCAAGTTTTTTTCTCTTTATGGAGAAGCTGGTGAGAGGACAGGGCTCTTTGAGTGGGAAGGCTGAGCACAGGGATGATAAGGGGAGGAAGCCTGCAAGGTGGGGGCAAGAGAGAGAGCAGAGTGGGGGGGAAAAGAGCAGTAAAAAGAGCAATGGAAAGTCTAAACCCCCCCTCTGACAGCCCAGGACTTGTTGTGTCGATGCAGCTGCTGTGATACCAGCTATGTGTTGGTATCACATCACTGCCCACTGCACACTGCTGCCCCTGGTTTACTGCTCATCCTACCCGAGCGGCAGAGATCGCTGCCCAGAGGCTTGGTATCACTCACACACCTTTTCCTGGTGATTATCCTTAGATGGGTACGAGCCTCCTTCCTTCACTCACCAGTCCCTGCCCAGCCCCTCAGCTCTGAGGCCGTGGCACCAGCACGTCCCACCAACAGTCAATACGGGAGCACTTCCCTTTCCCAACTGCTGAAAGGGGATCGATGGCCTCTCATTGATCACCCTCCTCCTGGCCTGAGCCCCAGTGCTCCTTTCTCCCTGCTCCTCCTACCCCATCCTTATAAATCAAACCATTCCCTGTGTCCCCACAACCCCCTCCCTGGTTCTTGTACACTCAAGCCAAGCTACATATGGACAGCTACGTATAGGCACTGCTATCTACACACTTTGTAAGGAGAAGAGGCTGGAGGAAAGTAATTAAGCATTCTGTCCTCCTTTTGCCTCTAAGATGCTATGCAAAACTAAAGCCTATTGAATGTTGAAGCAGAATTCTTATTAATTTTATGTGGGAGATACGAGAATAATTGCCTGGAAACCTGGTTTGAAGAATGGAAACAGATTGTCTCTTCTTTCTTACTTAATTTGTATTGACATTTTTATTTTTGGGGAGCTGAAAACGTGGAGTGTGACTTCTCAATGCTTCAAAAAAAAAAAGTGTATTAAGTCCCCACTTAAGGAGATGCTGTGAAGTGGGTTGGGCTGGCAAAAAACCACGCTGCCACAGCTGTACCAAACAGCTGTACCAATAATAAGAGTAATAAAAATAGCATTAATAATAATAATAATAACTAAAATAATAATAATAGTAATAGCAATAGTAATAGTAATTGTAATAATGATGACTATGTCAGGGTTGTCACAGTGCTGAGGCAGGGCAGGGAAAAAAGAAATGCTTTGGTCCAAATGGGAGGAGGAGGATGACAGGGATGGGGAGGCAGGGAACCCAGCTCAGCATCTTTGCTGATGCTGCCCACACCCCTGGTCCCATCACAGTGCCACACAAACACTCTTGCCCTCTCCATGTTCTCCATGCTGGAAGATTGGCAGTGACCTTTAAATGTCACTTCCAAATGCCAGCCCTAGCTAAGTGGCTACAAAACGCAGCGTTTATCCTAGATTATGGGGAGTGATGGGACTGAGCCACTCACTGCCTGACAGGAACGAGGCAGGGATGCTGGAAAAGCAAAGCATCCCCTTGGGAGGTCCATGCCCACCTCCCATCACCAGCAAAACGCAGCCTGGCCACCCCATCCCATCACCCCTGCCCTCCTCCTGTGCCCACGTGGGGTTTTCCTTTCCTCCCCTTTGCACTTGCAGGCGGCACATTAGCAAACAATCAGTGAGGTAAAGGAGTTTCTGTGTGGGAGATCAGTTGTGGATAAGGATGGCAGGGGCTGGCCTCTGCTGAGCCACTTCATTCCCTGCACCACGGTGCAGTGTGCAGGGCTCCTGCTCACAGCCACGCTGGTGTCGCACGGCTGGTACCACGTCGTGTGGTATCACCTTGTGTGGCTGGTACCACGTCGTGTGGCTGGTATGGCATCACATAGCTGACATCATGTTGTGTGGCCAGTATCACATCACATGGCTGGTACTGTGTTGCGTGGCTGGTATCACATCATGTTGCTGGTATCGTGTCATATGGCTGGTACCACGTCGTGTGGCTGGTATTACATCACATTGCAGGTATCACATCACATAGCTGGTACCACACCACGTGGCTGGTATCACATCACGATGCAGGTATCACATCACATAGCTGGTACCACGCCACGTGGTTGGTATTGCATCTCGATGCAGGTATCACATCATATAGCTGGTACCACACCACATGGCTGGTATCACATCACGATGCAGGTATCATGTCATGTGGCTGGTATCACATCATGATACACGTCATGTGGCTGGTATTGCATCAAGATGCAGGTATCGCATCACGATGCAGGTATCACATCACATAGCTGGCACCACACCATGTGGCTGGTATTCCATCACGATGCAGGTATACCACGTGGCTGGTATGTCAATCCCCAGCTGAGGACCTGGGGGTGATGCTGCTGCTCTCCAGGCTCAGCAGCATCACCAGTTCAGGTTACCTCCCCAGTGCAGAAACCCTGCCCAGCACTGGGGACACGTGGAGGTCAGATTCTCACCTTGCCTGACCCGTGGTATGCAGCAAGTCCAACAGCAGCACCATTTCCCTCCACATCTTGATCACTCTTAATTATTTAAAATCAATTAACAAACCACATCAGGGAAAAAAAAAAAAGCCCCCCCCAATAAAAATCAAACCCACTATTGTATTTCAAGGGCATCACAGTGTTCTTTCAGTGTGTGCCTTGAATCACTTACTGGGGAGGGGGAAAAAATCATTCCAGACTTTGTTTCCCATTGATTTGAGGTTTGGGTGAATGAGCTGTCCCTGCACGGTTTCCAGCTGACCCCCATTAAACCCAGTTCCCCCCCTTCTTCCTCCTTCTCCTCCTCCTCCTGCAGTGTACCCCGGGCTGGCCGGCCAAGCCAAACTAAACCTGATCATTTTATGATCAAATAAAATACAAGCACCAGAGTGGCTGCTGCAATCACTGCCACGCTGGAACCATCGGCGTTACCCAGAGTGAGATAGCTATCCAAAGGAAAGTGAGAGGCTTTGGCTACACAAATTGTATTTCCCTAGGCAGTAGATTAATTAAAACTATCAAGTGTTCCCAGCTTTTTGAAATTAACTTTGAAAGCGTTCAGATAAAAAAGTGAGAAATAAGAGAAAAAAGGGGGGAAAAAAAAGAAAAAGGAAAAAAAAAGCCAGAACAGGTTTTTTTTGGTGTCTTTTCTTCTCCCTTGAATGCAGGGAAAGGAAAAACCAGCTGATTTCTCCCCAAACTGTTTGCAGCACCAAAGTCACGTGTGGCTGATGCCATGGGGAGCTGATCCCGAATTGCGATGCTGACCCACGGATCATGGGCCAGGGCCAGAGGGGGAACTGCTTGCTTGTCCTGAGATGGGTTTTTGGGGTTTTTCTTCTCCATCCCTGAGGAGAGGTGTCCCCTCTCCATCCCAGTGATGGGGCAAGGACTGAGCTGTGCTCTCCAAGGCGCTCAGGCATGATGGAGAGGAGAGGAAAACCCCTGGGATGCAGCAGGCGATGCCTGATACAAACAGGAGGCGATGGGGGAATAAAAAGGGAGGGAGGGGGATGAAAAACCTCCACCCAACAGCCCATGTACAAGACATTAGGGACTATCAGAAAGAATCATCCTCCACAGGGGATGAAGAGCCTGCACCAAATATACAGGAGCTGGCTGCCGGCGGGGATGGCTTCGTGATCTAGGAGAGCAATTGGGAAGACGGTGCTGCTCCGCTCCTGTGGGATGGAGCTTTATTTCTCAGCAGGTTCAGCTGGGTGGTAGGTAAATTATGCTCAGCCATACTTCCTCAGGTCTTATTTCATGGCCCAGCGATGATTGCGCTACTGATCTTCCAAAGGGGGTTGTTGTGGGCTGGAGAGACCTTATAAATAAGGACGTGGAAACCTTCCAGAAGAGACAATAGCTAAACACACTGTATAGGCAGCCTGTCTTATGACATATGGGGTGAAATACGGCCAAAGAGCCCTGGAATGGGAACGTTTCACTCTGTGGCAGCTCCTCGGGGCAGGCAAAGAGGAGCAGGGGGTGCCACCCCAGTGAGGCACCCTGTAAAGGGGAGAGGTTCACAGGAATGAGCCCCACTGGGTTTAATGGGCATGTTTACAGCGATGCTGGGCTGTTTCTGATCTAGATGAGTGCCTGGGGCTCGCTGGGGCTGACCCAGGTTTCATCAGGCTCTTGCCCTCCTGCTCTGCCCTCTTCCCAACCGGCAGCTGGACACATGGCTCCTGAGGTGCAGCAGGGCTGGTGCCACACGTGTCTCCATCCCAGTGAGGCTGGAAGGGGCATCGCCGTGTCTGCTAGTGCCATGGCAGCAGTGTCACGAGCTCCCCAGGCAGCAGCTCTGTCCCACAGCCCTCTGTTTTCCCCAGATCTCTCTGTTTCTGCCTTTTGGGATGCTTGGATGTCCCACCCCATTGTTCTCCTGCCTGTGCTCCCTGCTCAGGGCTCTCCTGCCTGCACCATTGCCCACGTGCTGAAACTCCCCTTGTTTTGGCATCCAGCATTTCACTGTCTCCAATAAGCCATGCTGGGAGTGGAAGGAGCAGACCTGGGATCCCAAAGGGTCCCGGATCAAACCTAATTACTCTTCAAATGACTTTTAATCATCTCCCCTGCTCTGTTCCCCACAGCATCCATTGCTCCGGCAGCCGTGGAGCTGGAAGGGGGAAACAAATGCAAACCAAATCATTAGGAAACAACAAACCCCAAACCTGCCCAACCCAAGTAGACAAAAAGCAGCTCGGGGGTTCTGCAGGATGGCTTGGCCTTCCTCCTGCATCTCCCAGGGGCTCTGGGCAGATCTTGGCTGCCTGCAGAGAGGTTTCCTCTTCCCATTGCTGCCTCTGCACCTTATCTTCAGGCCCAGATGAGCAGCTTTGGCTGCAAAGGCTGCGGAGTCACTAATCCCGGCTCATCCAGAGATGGTGGGAGCAGACGCAGCAGCTCGGAGGGCTCATCCAGGCTGCTTCTCCCTCCTCAGCCCCTGCCATCCCCCTCCCAGGCTTCCCCTTCGTGCCATCCCCATTCTGTTCGCTTTCAGGGGACACCAGCACCCTTCACATGAAGGACAGGGGGGTTTGTTTGGCATCATTCAGCTTATAAAAGCTGCTCTCCCAGTCTTACCAGTGGAGAAAGGACTGCACAAGACCCAGGGCATCCTGCCCTCAGCTCAGGGACCGCAGTCCCCACAGTCCCTTAGGAAGCCCTGGCACACAGACTGGAGACTGGCCACAAATGTCTCCTGTTCCCAAGCACTCCTCTTCCATTAGTTAAAACAAATATAATATCAAAATCAATCAGATGCTTTTTATTTGCTATTTTTGACCCCCACTGCAGCAAGTCTTTGCCAAGCACAAACATCCCATCCTGGCCACCAGCACTGAGGCTGCTTTCTCCATCCCACGTGGCTGGAGGGGTGGGATGGATGTGATGAGAAGGGCTGTGGGATGGGGTAGTGATGGGACCAGGGTGGCACAGGACCAGGGTGGCACAGGACCAGGGTGGCACAGGACAGGGGTGGCACAGGACAGGGGTGGCACAGGACAGGGGTGGCATGGGACTGAGGTGGCACAGGACCAGGGTGGCATGAGATCAGGGTGGTGTGAGGCTGGGGAGAACCCACGACAGGGCAGCAGGTAGCACACTGATTAACACCACTCTGAGATGTAAAACACAACATTAGCACAAAAGCAGCTCGAGCTCGTTCTCCCGATTACCTCGGCATTGTAATTACACTGGCCCTTAATATCTCCACATCCCAGTAATTAGAGACAGCTTCCCAGCCTCCAGCTGCCAGCTGATATTAACTTGTAATCACCTCTCCTTTGAGTAGAGGAAGAGATGGCTACAGCAAGCTGTCCTTGTTAGGGACAGGCCATCAGCATCCCAAGAGCAGCGAGGGACAGGGATACAGGGAATGGGATGGATTCTGCTTCCCTTCCAGGTGAGAGTTTGCTGTCCCCATTATTCCCTTGCTCCCTCCATTACCACAGCGTCTGTACCCCGGAGCATCACCCACACCTCTCTCCCAGCCCTAAACCCAGAGGAGTGGAGAGGGAAGGCTCAGGTAGCATTGCTTGATTTGCTTCAGGGAAAAACATTCAAATCCCAGGAGCAGAGGTTAAAGCTGCTGCCCACCTGCCTGGGTCGGGGAGGGGAGGGGGGTGAGAGCCAGGACACAGGTACCCAGCCACAAACAGCATCGGGATTACAGGGGGAGATAAAATTAAACAGCAGAGCCAGAGAGAGAATAGAGGGAAGAAAAGGGAAAGGGAAAAGAAAAGGGAAAGGGAAAAGAAAAGGGAAAGGGAAAAGAAAAGGAAAAGGGAAAGGGAAATGGGAAAAGGGAAAGGGAAATGGGAAAAGGGAAATGGGAAAAGGGAAATGGGAAAAGGGAAAGGGAAACGGGAAAGGGAAACAATAAGGAAAAGGAAAGGGAGAAGAAAAGGATAAGGAAAATGAAAATGAAAAGGAAGAGAAAGAGAAAAAGATAAAGAGAAAAAGAAAAAGGGAAAGGGAAACCCCCCCTCAGACAGTATGAAATCTTTTCCCCAGAGGACCGATTTCAAAGACATTTTTAATTAACTGTGCATTTCACTGGAGCTTAGCAGTGGAATTATTGTACATTAAATAAATACCAGTTGATTATTAAGAACATATTTACCGAGCCTTAAGTACCGCAGGTCACAGATGTAGGCTCTGTTCTGTACAGTTGTTTTAGAGGAATCAGATATTTACTTTACACTCTGTTTCTGCAGGGAAAAGGAGAAAGATTGGAGCAGGGGGAAGTTGGGCAGGGGCATCCCCCAGCCTTGGGTCCTTCCAGAGAGAGTGGGAATTTCTGCTCCCCGGGGATGAGGATGACCATAAGGCACAGGGTGCTGGGGTGGCAAAGGGTTTCTTCCTGCCTTTCCCCTGCCATAAGGAAAAGCCACCTTCTCTGTGCATATTTATTGGAGGCGTAATAAATGAGGGTCCAAGCCTTTTCCCTTGATGATTGATGGACATGGGGATTAGTTTAAGCACAAGGGGAAGCGAAGTGGTCTGGCTGGGACCACAGCACATTCATCAAGCCGACAGGCAGAGCACGGGTCTTACTCCTGCCTCTGCTGGGAAACTTTGTTTCTTGAAAAAAAAAAACCCCAAAAACACCTAAAAAGTGAGCACTTTTTATTTTATTAGAGTAAATAGATGTACCCAAACTGGTGCTTGTCTTTATCTGGGTTAACAGCACACGGTGTAAGCTGGGCTTGTTCCACATCGCATTTAACAGCAGCGATTCCTGCCCAAAACGAGCCCTCTGCCCAGCTTCTCCAGGCACCCCTACAGCATCACTGCCATCCCTACAGCAACGGAGCCAAAACCTGCCTGCTTCCCCCCCCCCGAAAAGAGATTTGCCCCAAGTACAGATGCAGGAATCCAGATGTGGCTCCTTCAGAGACAGACCTGTTCTCCCAGCGGCACCCAACCACCCAGGGCCAAACCCACAGGAGCCCCTGGGCGACAGCAAAGAGCAAAGCCCCCAGGTTCTGTGGCTCCCAGCCACGTTCTATTCTCTTAAAACCAAATTCATGGCTCCTGTCTGCCTGGGCCATCATTTCACAAGGTTTATGCACAAACCACATGCGAGTAGACTGGAAACATAAAATTATATAGGGCAGTTAATTGAAAAACTGCCTGTGCCCCGTGCAATAATTGACATTAAGTGTTGTTTGGAGCAGGAGATCGCTCGATATGGAACAGGCTCAGTGGTACTGTAACAGCTCCAGGGCCAACCCAGTGCCTGCAGAAACCAGGAGGAGAAGCAAAGTTTCCATGGAGCAGGAGTTTCCTTGGGTGGTGGTGATGCTGTGCAGGCCCTGTGGTGTGTGCTGAACAGGACAAACCAGCAGGCTGGGAAGGGAGACAGAGCTTCAGGTGGTGGTTTAAATCAGCACAAGGAGAGGCAACTAGGGAGATTTTTATCTATCTTCTTAGGTTTTTAAGTAATGGAGTGTAAAAGGTCACAGGGCCCTGCATTTTCCAGGGGTTAGCTGTAGGATTTTAACCACTTATTTGGGTTGGATGAGTTATTTCCCTTCCAATAACTAGCCAATGATGGGCCCCATGGTCCAAGTCGTGTCAGGCTGGGGCTGTGCATGTGCCACACGTGATCACTGCCTCTGCAAGCTGTTTAAATAGGTGAGGAAAGGAATTTGGAGGTGAAAGATGGAGCAAAGGGCTTTGAGGTTTCTTCTCCCAGTAAGGCAGCAAAGCTCCAAAGTCCTGCCCCAGTCATCTCTGGAGCATGGATGAGGTAGGAATAACCCCATCCCCCCATGCTAGACCCCATCGTGGGGGTCACCGAGGCCCCCAAATCCCCATCCCTTGCACTGGTGACTAGGCAGCGTTTGCTCCCAGGTTGGGGGTTGAGCTTTCTCTCAGTTTGGGACTAAGAAATGAGGAGATTTGAAGTCCCAACTCCAGAGCCAGGCTTTAACGTGCTGGTCACATCCCCTACTGCCTTATTAGCAGCATCAAGGAACTGTAATTTATAGACACTTTTCCAAAGGGGAATTATCAATATATTTATTTTGCTGCTGATGTATAGCTGAGCTGTGCATAAGGGTTTACTAAGCCTTGCCAATTTTCTATCATCCTTAGGATCTGCAGCTCTTCCCCATACTAATATTTAGCTCTAGCTCAGAACAGATTATTATTTTTTTAGCGATGAAACCCCTTTTGGACCCTTCAGCTCCCCAGGGACAGAGGTGCCTTCATGGCTACAGCTGGGCTCCTGCAATCCCTCAGGCAGAGGCTTGCTCAGGAGACATCAGAATCAGGGCAGAAAATATTAGCTTAATACCTTCAAGTGCTGGATTGAATGTGGTGTAACACGTGTACATAACCCTCTACCCCATACAGAATGGGGGGTGACCCAAGCCACACTGTAGGGACATAGAATCATGGAATGCTCTGGGTTGGAAGGGACCCCAAGGGTCACAGAGCTCCAACCCCCTGCCACAGGCAGGGACACCAACCTCAGGCCTGGAGCTACACAAGGTTGCCCAGGGCCCCATCCAACCTGGCCTTGAACACCCCCAGACACGGGGCACCCACCCCCTCTCTGGGCAGCCCCTTCCAGCCCCTCACCACTCTCTCTGCACAGAACTTCCCCCCAATCTCTCCTCTCCCCCTTCCCTCCTCCAGCTTCACTCCATCCCCCTTGTCCTGCCAGTCTCTGCCCTTGAACAAGCTGATTCCCCTCCTGTTCCTCTGCTCCCTTCAGGCACTGGCAGGCTGCAATGAGGTCCCCCCACAGCCTTCTCTTCTCCAGGCTGACCCAGCCCAGCTCCCTCAGCCTCTCTCCAGAGGGGAGCTGCTCCAGCCCTTTCATCATCTTTGTGACCTATTCAGGACCCTCAAAGGGCAAGGAAACCACAGGAGCTTTGCTAATCCCATCTCCAGCCCAGGATACTCTCCAGCCCTCAGAGCCCCGCTACATCCCAAAGTTCCCAGAGCATCCCAGAGCTCAGCCCCAGCATCTCCTCTGAGTAATCCCGCTCTGTCCATGCTTTGGGGGGGGAGGGGGAGAGAAGGAGCCCCTCATCCATGTGCCAAAAGCTCCAACCAAAAGCAGCATCCCCCTGATTTCTCCTTCCAGGGAGGGGTGGCTGAGAGCTGCGTGAGTCAAGGCGAGGAGGAAGAGTGCACAAACCCAGAGCTGCTGGAGCTTGCTCATTTATTTGGGCAATGATAGTTTAGCTTTAAATATTTATAGTGCTTCCTAATGTACTAGTAAGTGTACTGTAGTATATTCTGCAAAGACGATGAGCCCCTGTGAGCTCACTGCAAATATCATTGTCTCTTGGCTGCTTAATCTTTGATGAGAATTGGGGAAGGTGGATTCACACATGTCTCTGTGTGTGTGTGTGTGTGCTGACAAGCGATTGCAGTCCAGGAGGAAGCACCCCAAAGCACAGACCTGCTCCTTAGGGTCTGGGAGTTCCACTCCCCCACCTCACCCTGGTCCCCTCCTGCAGAGCTGCCCATCACCTCTGATTGATAAGGAGCCCAGCCGGAGCTGGCAGGGAGGAAGAGTCTGTCATAAAGCCACCAGCTCAGTTAATAAAGGCTGGAGGAGAGCATAGGGAGGCAGCCAGCAATACCTGCCAGTCACCTCAGCTGCTGGGACGCAGAGCCCCCAGGGAGATGGAGCCATGTCCCCTCACCCCTCCAGCTGGCTCCGATTCACTGGCCTCTCCCCCCCCTTGAGACCAAACACGCTCGTTTCACCTGTGACACGAGGCCAGGATTTATCTGGGGAAGGTTCTGCTTTGCCTCTATTTAAAGGATTTCTTGTACGGATGGGCACGAGCTGCCAGGCAGACATCCTCTCCTCAGAGCAGCTGAGAGGGGAAATTATTTAATCAGAGACTATTTAAACTGCAGGGCAGACTTCATTTCCCATTACAGCACGACATTAAAGTTTAACAGCATTCACACAGAAAAAAAAACACACACCCCAACCCAAACCACCCTACAATCCACTTTTCCACCCCTTCAAGTTCTTGTAATAAATCTGCAAATAGGGAATTGATCATCGCTCAGTAAATGTGTCCCTTCCCTGGCAGCTCCAGGGAAATCCCTCACAGGCCATGCTGCTGGGGACCTGAGGTGTCCCCCCCTGCCATCCTCCCAGCCCTGCTCGGGGAGCAGGGGAGCATCTTCCCCATCGTGTGTTATACATCCCACCCAGCACAGCCCCATGGAAAGAGTCACACTCCACATCCATGCTCTCCAAAGCACAGGGAGCACAGCCTAAACCTACCTCCCACCCAGGATTGTTAATAGTGAATCAATAATGAGAATATAACCCTCCAGGGCAGTTTGGCATCTTATTAATAGGACCCAAACAATGAGACTCTGACATCCCAGGGAGAGGGAGGCTTGGACGTGCAAAGAGCTGCTTTGGGTGAGGTGATGCAGGTTCAGGGATCCCATTTGGGATGCTGGTCCTTCATGGGTGCCTCTGGGGAAGTCCTTGCAGTCCCCCCAGCTGGAGGGTATTTTATCCAGTTTTGGGCACCCTGGTGTAAAGAAGACAGGGATCTCCTGGAGAGAGTCCAGTTAAGGGCTACAGAGATGCTTAAGGGCCTGGAGCATCTCCCCTGTGAGGAAAGGCTGAGAGGCTGAGAAGCAGCCCGAGAGGGGATCTGATCAATGGGTATCAATAGCTGAAGTGTGGGACACAGGGGGACACGGGCAGCCTCTTCTCAGTGTCTGTGGGGACAGGACAAGGGGAAATGGCCTCAAGTTGGAGCACAGGGAGTTCCACCCCAATGTGGGGAAGAACTTCTTCCTGGTGAGGGTGAGGGAGCCCTGGGACAGGCTGCCCAGGGCATTGTGGGGACCTGTCCTAGGGACCCTGCTTTGGCAGGGGGGTTGGACCTGATGAGCTCTGGAGGTCCCTTCCCACCCCTACAATCCTGGGAATTCTGTGCTCCAGGACCCTCTGCAAAGCAGCTGTAATCCCCCTGGGGAAAGGGAACAGGCTGCCCTCACGCAACAAAATTCCAGGGCTGGAGAAGAGTGAGGCATCACCCTCCCTTTCCAGAGAGCTGAGACTGGGAAACCATTCACAGACCCTCACACAGCTCAGTGGGGAGTAGAGCATCCCTGGAAGCTGGGATGGCAAAGGGTCCCCTCACAGCCCACGGCTGCTCCGCTGGGCTCCGAGCTCATCCTCATCCCCCTGCTCAGCGCCTGGTACGGCTGCATAATCAACCCAGCCAGGAACACGGGCAATTTTGCAGGGGAAATAAAAATGAATCTATAATTAATGATCCTCCAAGAACACGCGGCCCCTTATTAATGTAGCAATTTGGTGAAACATAATTTATGAGACACTGAGCTTAATCATCGACAAGATCCCGAGTCAGACGCCCGGGAAGGGAGGGAAAGGGGAGTCGCCTGCTGTGATTGCATGTTCAAAGACACTTGTAACATCCAGCTCTCTTGGCAGGAGCAAACCCCCTCATGATAAGGCTGGAGATAACCTATAGATGCTCCTGAGGCAAGGGAAGGGGGAGGAAAGCGCATCCAAGCTGGCACAAGGTCCGTTTGCAAATGTATTTTTACAGAGAGAGTGGTGAGGGGCTGGAAGGGGCTGCCCAGAGAGGGGGTGGGTGCCCCGTGTCTGGGGGTGTTCAAGGCCAGGTTGGATGGGGCCCTGGGCAACCTTGTGTAGCTCCAGGCCTGAGGTTGGTGTCCCTGCCTGGTGCAGGGGGGTTGGAGCTCTGTGATCCTTGGGGTCCCTCCCAACCCTTGCCATTCTATGGTTCTCTTTCCCATGTGTGCTGTGCTAATTATAAAATCAATAGACCCAAAACTGCTCTGCCAAACTTCCAGCCCTGGCCCATGGAGGGAGGTAGGACCTTCCCGGGGTGGCCTGGGATGTCCCCACATCCCCTGGATGCAGCCCCTCTTCTCCAATCCACTGTGGGAAAAGCCTGGGGTGACAGGTTAGACCTTTTCCAGAAGGTACCTGGGTGATTCTGGAGCATGAAGGGTGATTCTGGAGCACGAAGGGTGTGTGGTGGGGCTTGAAGGCTGAGCAGGGTGCTGAGAAACTCAACCCAACTTGGGTTTCCACGCAGGGATTTCTCAGCAGGATAAGGTTTCTGTGGGAAATACCTGTTTCAGGGAAAACAGGGAAGCCACCATCCCGTCTCAGCTCCAGTTACTCCAGCCTGGAATCGCATTCATCCCGCTTTGGATTCTCAGGTTTCCAGTGAAAACCCCCAGCATATGTCGAGCAGCATGTGCAACGCTGAGCGGGGGTGGGCGGCAGGCAGGGGAAGATATTCCCAGTCAGCACTGGAAAGGGCCCAATGCAAAACCAGTCGGAAACATCAGGAGCTTTTGCAAAATCATGTTCTCATTTCCCCTTCCTTCACCAGTCCCAGCTTTGGATGCTCAGCACTTCTGAAAAGCAATCCAAGCTGTGATGCCACATGCTCTCTCCAGAGCTGCCAGAGTTCCTCTCCCCGCTCCCTGTGTGAATGGCAACTCTCTTCTATCTGGGAGCTATTAACAATTAAACAAACGATGCTCCATTACCTCAGCTTTCCTCACGCAAACGCTCTCAGAAAGCCCAGGCACAAGGCAGGACCTGTGGCTCAGGGAAGCAGCTTTAAGGTGATGCTGCTGCTGCTGCTGCTGCCTGGATTCAGCCCGTGCAGCGTAGCCAGGTCCCCAGTGGGAACACATTTCTCTCACCACATCTGCACTTTAAATTCATTTTAACAGGGATTAAAAAACAAAAAAACAAACCCAGACACCCCCCTCCCCTCCCCCTGAACCTCGTGGGAAACTTCATGCAAAGTGGGGTGGGGGGGTTTAATGGGTATTTCCTAGAATATGAGTGGTCACAGCAAAGGAGTAATAATAGCAGCTCTGGTTGGTCTCCTCCAGGTCTGTTACTCTTGGGTGGTGCAGGCTGAGAGCTGCTCTCAGCTTCATCCTCAGCATCACCTCCCAAGGAGTCAGCCGTGAAATCCTCCGACTCGCCTTGGATTTGTCCCAGCCTTTCTGCCTGTGGATTTCCAAGCTCATTACACGGGGTAAGCAGCGAGCCCCGACAGCCTTTCGGGGAGGAGGAGAGCAAGTGAGAGAGGGATAATCCCACCGCCACCATCCCCCAAAAGCCAAGCTGGCACACGAAGACAGCTGAGCCACGAGCACGGCTGGATGGAGGAGGGGGGGGGATGCTCACACCTCCCCACTGCCCACCTTCGCAGCAGAGCCCCCCGCTCAGCTCAAGCCCCCGCAGGCACCAGCTCAACCAGCTTCTTGAAATCATGCTCCAGTCTGATAAGCATTTGAGAGCCTTTAAAATGATAATTGCACAGCACGGGATAAAGCGCAGCAGCCGCCGCCTGAATATTCATGAGCGGGGCAGCAGCGATGCTGCGGCTTTGGGAGGGAGGAGGCTGGTACCCCTCTGCCAGCCACCCCAGCAAAGCATCACTGCCCATCAGGAACACCTTGGGAAAGAGTATTCCCACTCAGCCATCCATTTGCCTTCCCCATCTCTGCTAGCCCCCACCCCCACCCCCTCTAAACCCTTCATTAGCCCCCTGGACTCCCAGGAGCAAAAGGCAGGATCCCAAACAGGGAGCCCTGAAGCTGGTGATGCTTGGAAAAGCAGGGTGAGGTCCTGCTGTTTGCTGCTGCTAAACACCTGCGTGCTCCAGCCAGGCCACCGAGGAAAGAGCAGCTAATTAAACCCCCCCCCTCACTGCCTCTGACCTCGCTGCCGTCGCTCTGAGGGCTCTGACATCCAGAAAGCAAAGGGGCCACGGAATCAATTATCCCAAAGTCTGCAACAAGGGGCCTGCGGGAGCCAACAGTCAGCACTCAGATTGCCAAGGGGACATCCCTGCGCCGCAGCCGGGGCCCCAAAGGCTGGGAAATGTGCTTTCGGGATGGTTTAATTAGTTTGATTTATGTTGCCTTCAATTGATTGGGTCCCTAGAGCTTCAGGAACCTATCATGGGGGGTGGGGGAATGGGCAGCATCGACCCCTCGTTTGGGACCCGCTCTGGAATCCCAGCAGCTCGGGGAGGGGGAGGTTAATAAGCAGATCTCTCTCTCTCTCAGAAATGCAGTCGGTGAGTGGCTAGGTGTGCAAGAGGTGGGTGGTGGAAGAGGGAGGAGGGGGTGTCAGGGGCTTTGCTACCCCAGTGGGGCTGGAGTTCCCATCCTAGATGGGAGTGTGACCCACCCGGGTACCCAGGTTAAGGGCTGAGCAGCCAAACCCACTGATCCATGGTAAAACCAAACCAAGCCACGCCAAGTCCTCCTGGATTAATTAGGATTTTTGTCTCTTAGTACAAGGAGGTGAGCTGCTGGCAGGTCCTGCATCCCACTGGAGCTGAACTGGACAGCACTGGGGCACCAGTTCACTATGGGAGAAGCATCCCACAGATACTCCCCAGCTTCCACCAGGCTCCAGCTCCACTCCAGAGCCCCCAGCTTTCTGTTGTTGTTGTTAGCAGTGGTTTGGTTGAGTTTCTCCTCTCTCTTGATCCTAATAAAAATTAAGTGAAGGCGAAATGAAAGCAAAAAGCTTTGCAGGGTGAGGACGGAGCAAGGCAATTAGTTTGTGCTCTTGAAAATCATTCACTAATTGTGCAAGGAGTTGTGTACAAAATGGGAACTAATAAAAGAGATTTAATTTGATTCTGGGAAGAGAAGGAGAGCGGAACGAGCAGCAGAATGTGGCTGAGTGCTAATGGGCTCGGCTGGGGCTCGGCTCATCCCCGAGCAGGTGCTGCCTGGAGAACGTGGAATTGGACCTGCTGACTGTGGGGCTCTGAGTGAACTACATGTGGTTGTACCCCTGCCTTCTCCCCAAGGATGCTGCCTGCACCCCAGTGCGAGTCCAGGCTGTGGAAGAGTCATTGGAGCTGACCACTGCTATGGAGAGATGATGTTTCATTTTGCAGATAGGGAAACTGAGGCACGTGGCTGTAGGTGCAGAACAGCACTCAGGTCTACGTTACCCTGGTCTGGTAAAGGTGAGAGATGGGTGTGCAAACAGCTGAGCCTCCAAACCTACCTCAGGCAGTGGGGGTTAGCTTTTCATCCATCAGGTATTCTGGGGACTACCACTCTGCTGAGCAAGAGGCTGAGAAACTGGGACCAGGGCTCACTCAGACATCTCCCCAGGGTGTCTGGGAGCATGGCAGGGACTGCTGGCACGTGGATGCCCGTGCCGCAGGTCTCGCCTGTGGTACCAGCTAGTTCTGCAGGGTTCCTTTGGCTCTGCATGGAGGAGGGAAAGCAACAGCTTCAGTAAGGAACAAAGTGCCTGAGGGGAACCAAAGGCCCCTTTGGCAAGGAGCTGCGAGGCAGAGCCTGAGTGTGATAAAGGAGCTGTGTTTTTCCTGGAGGAAGATGCTCCAAGAGCATCTCTGTGCTCTCAGGAGGAGGAGGAAGGCTCCTATGAGTTTGGGGCAACATGCACTAGGTGTCTTTGGTAAAATCAGTGCCAGGACTGGGATTTGTCCCCAGTTACACACCCAGTAACTGCTCTTTTACCCCGTGAAGCCCCAGCCTGAAGCCAACATCTCCACAATCAGCTCCAGAGGCAGCAAATCAGCCTTCTGCAGTATTGAGGAGAGCAGCTGTGTTGCTCCTCACCTTTCACCCATCCTCTCCAAAGCCGTGGCAGCACCCCTATGGATTTTGCAGCAGTACCACTGGATTGGCCTGCCCTATGGAAAGAAAGGGGAAAAAAACACCCCAAAACCCCAACAAAAAGGCAAAGAAGGGAAGCAGCACTCGGGCCTCACCGCCTGTGCACACACTCCCATGTGCCATCACACCCTTCCCTCCTTCGCTCGTCTGGCTCCTCCATCCTCAGCTCCCTGCACTCCCCAGCGCCTCAGCAGCCAGGAAAACACCCCCAGCCACGGGCTGGCACTTGCTCCTGGCACCCAGCATGACTCTGGCTGGCACAGCCGGCTGCAGCACACCAGCTGCACCAACAGACCAGGCAGCACCAAACAGCCCTTTTGCTGGCGGATGCTTCCCCGAGTCAGCTCTAACACCCTGCTGGGAAAAGCTGAACCCTTCACCCAGGAGCCTGTGTGCTTTTGCTGGATCCAGACACATCAATTAATTGGCTGTGCTTGGATACATCAAACACAAACTCATTCTGGGCAGATTCTGGGATATTATTGTGGTTATTCCTTTAAATAATGGCACCAAGACACCAGCAGGCACTTGGCATCGCTGGGTCTGTAGGCAAGGGAGTGGATAAAGCACTCTCCTTTATCCACTCCCCCAAATCCTGTCTTAGCTGACACAGGACCAAGCACAAACCTCACAAGACACTCTCCCTGGGTGCCTTTTCTTTTTCCCCCCAGCCTCAAATATTTAGAGAAGCATTTTCAGGCAGAGACCAGGCACACGGTCCCTTGACACTGCAGAGGCATTAAAATCACTCTTGCTCTGGGCGACACAGAGCAGCACCCAGGAGGATGCTCTAGCAACCTGAAACACAGGTGCCTGCACCCTGGGAAAGAGCCTGGCTGGAAGGGGAATGGCTGGTGAGAAACATGAAGGATGTTAAAAAAAGGGTTGAGATCAATAAAGATGTTTCCTTTCAACTCTTCCCAGCGGATCAGAGAGCTTGGGGAGGGCTGCGTATCTATGAGGCATGGATCCATCCATGGATAGGATTCCTTAAATGCAATCCATCCATAAGAAGGGGTGCCTTTTTTTGGGGTGATGTTTTCTTTCTGGTTTTCAAATGCCAGCTTTGTTCCTGCTCCTCACATGCCCATCACTATCAGGACAGGGATGCAGCACACACACCTGAAATCAGGTTCCCTGGAGCAGCCACCGTGCTCTGTGCTGCTGCTTTCCCTGGAAGGCTAATTTAGTGATTATATTAATCTTCACCTCTTTGAGGAGGGGGTTAAACCACAGCTGGTGGGAGGGGTAATTCTTGTGCTATTCCTGTCTTCAACCCAGAGCCCTGGGGAAGATGTAGCAGCTTCCCTCCCCCTCGCTGGAGACTGATCTCTGAAGTGTTTGGTGACTCCACACCTAAGCTGGTGACCTCTGGGGACATGCAAAAGTGCTTCTGTATTTAGACAGCAGTGACATTAATCTCCGAGGTAGTTAATGACATGCTCGTTGGACTTGCTTCGTGCAGCAATGCCACGCTGCTTCTAAAGCTAAGCCACCCAGAAAGCCGTGTTCCAGGGTAAAATTGCTCCTGTTCAGGTGAAGGAATTCCTAAAGCATGGATACTGCTCCATCTCCCCGGCTGCAATTCATCCCGTGGGTTTGGGGAAAGCTGCGGAGCAGGATGAAAGGTGCCGCTGAGGAATGGTGGGTGGGTGCTGGGGTCCTTGGGAAGGGGAAAATCTCCCTGCACCCTGCTGGGCATCACACTGTGTCACCCCTTCTCCTTTCCTGTGGGGGTTTTGGGGTGGGCTCAGACCCTTCCTCAAAGCGTGTCTTGGCTGCGCAGCTCCGGCGCTCAGCACCCACCAGCATCCCGTGGGATTCAGCGCCCCACTGGGGATTTTGACCCATTTTACAAGAAGAAAATCCCTTTGAAGCATGAGGACAGAGCTGTGGGGCTGGGGTTTGCCTCTCACAGAGGCAGCACAGCTCACTCCCGACGCCCTCAGCCCCCACACACAGATCCGGTCACGTTTGCCCCTGCTATTTCTCTGCCCTATCTCCTTTTGACAGGCCCAGTGACATTTACATTTTCTGAAAGCTTCAATAAAAAGCACTTTAGCCACTATCACCTCCATCTCATTTCCAGCCAAATCCCACCACCTTCCCCCTCCCGGATGAAAATAAAGGCACAGGTCGCCTGACAGCCCATCACAGGCACAGCCCTGCCCAACCCATGGGAACACAAGGACAAAGAAAATATCAAAACCCCCATGTTAAATGGCTTGAAAATAACATGAAGAGTGGTGGGAAAGCCAAAGGCAGCTGGGAACAGCATCCCAGGCACAGTGGAAAGTCAGATGGTTTACAGGGCACATCCTTTATGAACGGTTGTGGCATCAGATGGGGACACCTGGAGGAGAGGAAGGGTGAGATGTTCCCCAGGCTGCATGCCCTGTCCCGTGTCAGAGCCATGGAGAAAAGATAAAAAACCCAAGAAAACTGATCAAAAATCACCCATGCTTTGTGCTTTTTCATTTCCAGGCTGCCTCTGGTGTTGGCATCAGTGCTGGTACCAGTCAGGCTCTGCCATCCCAGGGGGTTGGTGGTGATGCTCTTATTCCTGGTGATGGGGCTTTAAAACTCCATCTCCTTTTTTCAGGAGAGTGGGAGTGGGAGAAGGGAGTTTCCCTGCAAGCAGAGATGTCCCTGCTGCATTTCTACCTGAAGCCCAAATGTCTCAGTTGCTCTGAGCTGAGTATGAAAACCTCCAGAGAGCTGAGACTCTGGCCACGATGGCTCTGGGACCCTCTAGCAAGGGAGCTGATGCCTGCAGGCATCTCACCCCTCTTCCAGCCAGACTCTTCCTGCAGCATCTCGCTTCCCCCTTGCACCCAGGAGGCTCACATCCTCACCCTGGGAGGGAGGACGAGGCCACTTGGGACTCTTTTTTTGTCTTTGTAGCAGTATTTTAGGACTCCCTTTCAGTCCTTAGGACTGCCTTTCAGCTCCAAATTCAGCGCCTGAGCTTAAAACTTGGGTTTTTGCCCCGCTCCAAAGACAAAGTGCCTTTAAAGCCACAACCCACGTGGCTGGAACCAAGGCAAAAAAAGGGAAGAAGAAGCTGAGTGACTCCTGCAAAGTTTCCATAGAGTTGGGGGGGGTGAAAAAACCTGCTTTGAGCAAAAGGGGCTGAACACGGGGTGGGCAGCTGGCAGGGCTGGTGGCACCCCATCCTCATCCTCAACGCTGTCATGTCCCCGTGCAGCAGCAAGCACTAAGTGGATGTCAAACACCAGGCTGAGCTAGGACTGTGGCACTTGATATTCACTTTGCAGGGGTGTAGATGACTGCAGAGCAATGGCAAACGAGGCCCCTGAGCCCTGGGGGCCGTGCTCGAATGCCTGTGTTTGCTACCCAAAGCACAATAAGCCACAACATGGGATTAATCTGGCCTGGGCATTGTTCAGGTCCCTTGCTCAGGAAAGTCCTGCTGGGCTGCGGCTCAGCGCATCTCATTGCTGTGCTTTGCCACTCGCCCTCCTATCAAAGGTCCCTTATTTAATGGTTGCTCCAATTTTATGCAGACAAATTGCCTTTGAACTCGAGGACTGTGAGGGAAGCTGCTGGGATTGCCAGGCTGGAAGTTTCGAGTCCTCAGGCATATAACTAATCACAAAAAATCCCCAAATCCTCTCTTTTCCATGACTCAGTAAAGCCTCCAAACAGCTCCTGCTTCTTTGCGCTTTCCCCTTCCACGGCTCTTTCCCCAGGCTGATGAGACAGCACTAAATAATTAGCTCATCTCCCAGGGCTTTGGTGAGGGGCTGCTCACCCCCTACACCCCCACCCTGGCTTGTGCACGGCCATGGATATCCCCCCCCCAGGGGTAAATCCCCAGCCTGGGTGGGTGCTCTTGTGTTCCTGGTCAAGGCTGGACCAGGACACGGGGCAGGGGATGTGTTAAGCACAGTCCCTTCCAGCCCTTTTTATCTGCTCAGGCTGGTGATGTTTGGGGAGCAGAGCATCTGAGCCAGCCAGCACGGATGCTGGTTGTAGAAGGAGCAGAGGAGAGACCAGAAGAGAGCAGCTCTGAGGCCACGGGCAGCCCTATGGGGTTATAACAGCAACACTGGTACTTCCCTGCCCATCTTCTCCTCACCCCGCGAGATTTAAGCCACCAGGTCTCCCAGAGAGGAGTGGGCTGGAGGGGTTTCCAGCTTGATTTCAGCAGATGAGTTCAGTCGAGGTTTTCCTTCCCCGCCTCCCATCCAGGAGAGCTGTCCTGGCCCACATACCGTGTGTGCCTGGCTCCACGGAGCTGCTTTTGGGGACAAGCCCCGGTGGGGTCCTGGGGAACCAAACCAGGTCAGCATCCTGGATCTCCTCCCCGGCTCCTGGCGCGGCGTGCAGGCGCCTGGGAAGGGAAAGTAGGACAGGAGGAGGATGAGCCAGACTCCCTGCATCCCTGCCCCATCACAGCCCAGCTCTGCTAGCATTCCCCACCCCAAAACACACCCCAGCACCTAGGAGATGACAACCTTTGGCTAAACTTACCCTGGGAGGACTTTATTTAAAGCTAGTGAACTAATTACATATGGATGCGATTCACACACACAAACACTCATCTGCTGCAGCATCTCTCTAACTGCCCTTCGACTCCTTGCCCCCTTTCCCCTCTCCTCTTGCCAGAGAGAGAAGGGGAGATAAGGGGGAATTGGTATGCTTTGCAGAGGCTTGGGGACATCGGGGATTTATTTTAATCCAGTCCATTAATCAATTTCTCTGTTGAAATTGAATTAACTGTCTTTCATCAGCATCACATCCTGGGACTCGAAAACAGTCGGAGGCACAGAGGAATGCAGATGAGGAGGCAGCCCTGCCAGCCCCCGCAGCCCTGCCTGCACCCAGAAGCCTGCCAGCCCCCAAAACCCTGCCAGCCCTCAAAACTCTGCCAGTCCCTGCAGCCCTGCCAGCCCCCAAAACCCTGCCTGCACCCAGAAGCCTGCCAGCCCCTGCAGCTCTGCCAGCCCCAAAACCCTGCCTGCACCCAGAAGCCTGCCAGCCCCCAAAACCCTGCCAGCCCCCATGGCCCTGGCTGCACCCAAAACCCTACCAGCCCTCAAAACCCTGCCTGCACCCCCAGCCCTGCCAGTCCCTGCAGCCCTGCCAGCCCCCAAAACCCTGTCTGAACCTGCATCCCTGGCTGCACTCGCAGCCCTGCCAGCCCCCCAAAACCCTGCCTGCACCCACACAGGCAGCACCTCAGCTTTGCTGCTCAGCCTCTGCCAGGCAGGAGGATCTCATCACCCCCCCTAATTGGGAAACAAAGGAGACAGGGTGTCATCCTGTCCCTTCCTGAGATCAAACACATTCACCATGGCATCCCGTTCCCTTGCACTCCTCTCAGGGGGCAGGGTGGGACCTGTTAGCTTGACATGCAATGTAAAAGGAAGGGCAATCAGATCTTGCCCCCTGATTCAAAGGCAAAACGCTCTTTGCTTTGCTCTCCCTGCCACCAGGATCCCTGATGCTCTGTGTATTTGATGGCACTGAAGGCAAACAGTCCTCATGTTTCTGCCTGGAAACCCCCCTTCTCCCACCACTCCCCACTGGAGGTAACTGGGGACAATGACAACGGTCAAGGGCTCAGTGATTCACGTGTGGTCCTGCACAGCTTGTTTTTCCCCCTTCTGTGGGTCTCCATCACCTCATCCTCACATCGGATCCTGCCTGGAGGACTCCTCCACCACCCTCTCCACTCAGCTACCTCCAGAGCTCCACCCAACACCCACCCAGATCAATAGGAGCTCCTCCGTTCCCATCGATAGCTATTGGAGCAGAGACTAAGTCTGGGCTCTGGGTAATGGCTTTCTTTTAATCAGTCTTTGCCCTTCCAGTCACTAGTTCCCAACAGCTTAACTGGGAGCGAGGTGCAGTGAAGAGCCCACTGGTGCATATTAGTTCCCAGCCTAAGAAACAAGAAATAAGAGTAAAATTTGCAGAAGAGAAAAGTCTCTGCATTATTTAAAAATTTGCTGATGAATAATTTAGTCAAATGAGCCCGTGAATGTTAGATAATATTGCATTACAAAATCAATCAATTACAGTATACAGGGAGGGGGGGAAAAATACCCCCAACCCTCCTTGGCTCATTGAAAAACACTGTGAAGGCAAACAATACTCCCTTTATTAAAAAAAATAAGGGAGAGTTTTAAATAAGAATCTGTTCTAATAAGCAAGGTGCTGCTGCCAGCATCCCCTCAGAGCTGCGAAAGGGAGGAAGCACCCTTCCTCTTCCCTGGCAGCCACAGCAGCTTCTCTCCATGAACATCCCTCTCCTGTTCTGACAAGGTTAATTTTGAACCCGCTGGGTATCCCAGTTTAGGGAAGAATTGAGGTAGCTGGCAGGTTATACATAGATTAGCATACATAGATTAGCACCTCCTGAGTCCTCCTAAAGCCTTTGGAGCTCTGAGAAGGGACCTCAGCACCATCACACTCCTCCCCTTAGACTGGGATGTGCAAGGAGACCAGCTCCCTCCTGATAGCAAAGTCCCTTGGAGACAACAGCTGTAAGGAAACTGCACATATATAGGTATAGTCCCATAAATACAGGATCAGGCTGACAGCCAAGCAGCTCTGGGGTAGAGATTTCAATCCCTGCCTGCCTGCACTAGAGCTGGACTTTAGTTATCCCTTTATTCGGGGCTGGGAGGGTTTGGGGTGAGAGGGAATCAAGGCTCCTCAGACAAGCACCCGGCTGGGACACCTGGGTGTTCAATTGAATCCTGAAAACGGGTTAAAATGTGAAGCCTGTTCCCACTGGGGGTGACTGGTTGCCAGTTTGATGGAGGAGCCCTCTGTACATCCTTAGCTCTGACAGTGCATGGGGGAGCCTGAGGGCAGGGGGGATGTGGGGACACCCAGCCCGGGGGTCCCTGCGCAGCTCCAGCCAGCCCTGCTGCTGCTGAGGGGTCTGACAGGGAGCTTTGTTCTGGACCTTTTCACTTCAGGATAAAGGAGCAGGGAAAACACTTTCTTTCCAGCCTTTGCTTCCTCCAGTCGAGGGTATTTTTTCCCCCCCACCCATCTTCATCCTCCCCTCTCTCCATGGCTCACAAACAACCTCTTTCAGCTGAGCTCTCTCTCCAGTGCTGGCCTCTCTCCTCTCTCTGCCCCAGGCTCCTTCCCTATTTTGTGGCATCCAGCAGGGAGCAACACACAGTTCAATGGATGAATTTGAGGTGAAGCCATTTTATGAGGTGCAATCACCCAGATTCTAGACCTTTCTTACTGCAAACGTGGCCAGCTAAAAACTGCTCATTGGTTACACACACTGTTCACACCATATTGATTGGTTAGTGATTATAACGAGCTCTGATAAACCTATCTGATAGCTAAACATCCTTAGTTTACCTTCAATACCTAAAAGCATCCCCACACCTGCTGTTTGACCCTCTTGTTATGGCTGGTTCCTGACATGTTCTGTTACTCCCAAATCCCTTCCCATCACTGCTGCTTGGTTCAGGGCAGCCTGTCCCCCTATCAGCAAGGCTGCTGTGTTTGGAGAATGGGATTATTGGGATCCTCTCAGCATGAGGAACTTGTCCTGTCTCATGGGAACAGAAGAACACTGTCAGGGCCTAAATCTTGGGCTAAGAGAGCTAGGCCGCGGGCAGGCCTGCTGTCTGCCCCGACACTATTTATTCCCAAACACCACAGCCCTGCTGATAGCAGAGCCTGCTTTTCCTGCTGGGAGGAGCACAAGGCTCCCAGTAAAAGGCTTGGTGTCCCCTCCACCCATGTGCCACTGCCCAGAAATCAGCCAGGAATAAACCAAAGGAGCATCCTCAGCAGGACAGGACATTGCTAGATAGCTCACCCCCATGTCCAGAAGCCAGCTTGTAAAGTTATTTTCATTAGCACTACCTGCTCTTCCCCTTCTGAACCTCCCAATTAGGTGTCTTGATGAGCTTCAGACAGAAACCTATCTGAGATGCTCCTACCTACAAGCCAAGGCTTGGGGAAACCTGAAACCAAAGCAGATCTCCCTTCCCACAAGGGACACAGGTTGGGTTGGGAGGTCTCTGGGCAGGGACCAGGCAGCCTAACCAAATTTCTTGAGCTTTCTGGATAAGAAATAAGCTTCTCCCACGTTAATTAAATCACAAGAGGGAATGATAGCGGGGAGAAAAGGAGCGAGTGGGGAAGGGCTGGGAGCTGGAGTGGGGCTGTGCTAAGGATGGCTGATTTTGCATTAGCCTGGCTGCCTTTGGTGAGCAGACAGAAATATGCTGAAGCAGAAGCTTTTGTCAGACTGGGGCCAAAACACATCTGTGAATAATTGAACAATATTCATGTCGGAGGAGTCAGCAATTCATCGCTGGCTTCCTCCGCAGCCTGGGAGGGAGGGGAATGGGTTTTTGGAGAGGGAGAGGAGACAAAGCCAGCTCAGGCTGGTACAGCAGCAGCTGGATAACGAGGCACGTGAAGGGACATCATGGATAGGTGGCTGTTGGTCCTTCTGCACCACAGCCAGGACCCCAGAGAGAAAAACCTGAGATGAGGGAGAGGGTGGAGGGGAAAAGGTGGGAGCTGTAAGAGCAGCTTTTTGAATCCTGCAGCATTTTTCTCCCCTGGAAAGGGCAGAGACAGCTGGCCCTCTTAACCAGGACCTTTGGGGAGAGAAAATTGCCATGTGAGGGTGATTTCCAGGAGTGATGCTCTATTGATTGCACAGACTGCCTGTTTGGGACATTCAGAGACTGTCAGGCTGCTTTATCACACACCAGCACCCCCCAGCCTACCTGGGGCTCCCCAGGATGCCCATGGCTAACCCAAAAAATAATGGGACAATTGAACAAGGGCTTGGCTGGAGCCACACTGGGTACAGAAGGGCTGTGGGGACAGTAAGTGTCCCCTTTGCTGCCACAAGCCATCGCCCATGGAGAACACACCAGGGCCCCCCAGCCACCAGGAAGTGTGCCTAAGGATTAACAAGCAATTAGGAAGTGCTTTGAGAATGTAAAGCACAACAGAGACAATAATTATTTAATAAGCAAGAGTAATAATGAGAAGCAACCAGTGCCAAGCAGCCAGGGTCAACAGAGTTCTAGCAAAGGGATGGACAGGGTTGTACTGGTCCCCACTCTGTTCTATCTGTCCTCCCCTCATTGCCTGGTCCCCACCCACTCCAGAGGCCAGCCCCTCACTGCTGATCAATACTCTATTAAACAGGGAAGAATCCCCAAGGCAAAAGACCTGCAATGCCCCAGGAAGATGGGGAACAAAGACCAGAGCCCCCAGGACACAACACTGGGGGATGGCAGGGGTTTGGGGGGGTGTCAGCATTAGCACACAGCATCCTCACTGTTTTGCAGCACACAGATGTGACAGGCAGGGCAAAGCCATTGCTGCACCCTGGGGTCTCCCCAAAACACCCTCCTGAGTTCCAGCTGCAGTGTGTGAGTATAAAGTCACAAACACCCCCCTCCCCTCCCTCCCCCAGCTCCCCATAGCACCAGGGAGAGTGATGAAAAGCAGGAAGGGACAACACACACGAGGCTCACTCCCATGTGGGGAGCCTGGGAAAGTCTCCACAGGGTCTCCAGAGTCTTGGGGAGATGCTGAGCTGTCTAATTTGGATGAATCTGTCACCAAATCCCACAGCAGCCCCTGGCAGGGGCCCCGTGTGAGGGGTGTAGCCATGCTGGAGCTTTGCACCTTGCTTACAAGTTGCTGAGGCTCAAGGCCAAAAACCAAACCCCCCACCCTGCTGAGGCTTCCCACGATGCTCCTCCAATTTCTTTCCAGCCCAGGAGGAGTTTATTATCCAACTCACACTGATCCTGACTCTTCCTGTGCTCAGAGTGGGCCGTAGGTGATGCCCATCACACACAGCAGCACATGCGAGGAGGATGAAGGGCTGATCCTCCTGGGATTATGGAGAGGCTGGAGCCATCACCTTCTCTTTGCAGGGGGAATAAATCAATCTGCAGAGCATGGAAACAATCAGGGTAAACAGAAAATTAACAGGTTTCAGCCAGATTCGACATGCTCACCCCTCCTTCCAGATGCTTTCCCACCCAGCACCCAGCCCTGGCTGGGACCTGACAGATGGATTAGGCTCTTCTCCTGGAACTTGCTCTATCCCCCACAGATAAAGTGAGCTCTTTTCTCTTGGGCCCAAAAAGCTGCTACCGTGCCCTACTGCCCTGTGACCCTCCCTGCTTCCCCAGCTTAGTTATGGGCATAATTACACCTCCCCACCAATTGCCTGGTAATTATGTTATCAAACTATGTTATGTTACCAGTGTTCCCCATTGGCAATTTTTTTGAGGGATCCTGGGGGCATCAGGAGGAGTGTGGGCAGCAGGTCCCAGGAGGGGATCCTCCCCCTCTGCTCTGCCCTGGGCAGGCCCCACCTGGAGTGTTGTGTCCAGTGCTGGGCTCCCTGGGATCAAACAGCCAGGGATCTCCTGGAGAGAGTCCAGAGGAGGCTGAGGAGATGATGAAGGGCCTGGAGCATCTCCCCTGTGAGGAAAGGCTAAGTAAGTTGGGACTCTTCAGCCTTGAGAAGACTGAGGGGGGACCTAATTAAAGTCTATCAATATCTGAAGGATGGAATGCAGGGGGAATCAGCCAGCCCCTTTTCAGTGTCTGTGGGGACAGGACAAGGGGCAATGGCTGCAAGTTGGAGCACAGGGAGTTCCACACCAACCTGGGGAAGAACTTTTCCCCAGTGAGGGTGAGGGAGCCCTGGGACAGGCTGCCCAGGGAGGTGGTGGAGTCTCCTTCTCTGGAGAGATTGCAGACCCATCTGGACACCTGAGTGATATGTCCTGGGGAGCTGCTTTGGCAGGGGGGTTGGACCCCATGATCCCTCGAGGTCCCTTCCAACCCCTACAATTCTATGAAGTTGAGCTCAAAGCTCCCCTGGGCCGTGGCAGCCTTGGGAAGGTGCATGTCACAAGAGCAATCACATCTCTCCTGGGGTTGGTACCTTCTCCAGGAGCCAGGGCAGCACAGGGGAAGAAGGGAGAGCAGCAGGATTTGGTCAGCTGGGACCGTGTGTCCACCAGCTCCTCTGAGCAGAGAGGAGCAGAGGGCAGCACTGCAGGAGGGGGATGGAGGCTTCCTGAGAGGCTGGCAATGCAGGAAAAATTCAGCTCAAGCTGACTCATGGGAGTCAGGAGGAGATGCCACTCTTTCCTTAGCACAGAGTGTTGGCCTGGGTGGGATTTTGAAGAGGAAAAGCCTTCTTTTCCAGGCAGGTTTGCTCACTCAGACTTTCCTCCCCTCCAAAAGGCGCCAGTAGAAAGATCAGGGACCGGTGGGGAATTCTGACACACGTTTCCACCCTGGGCAAGTGAAAGCCAGGGCAGCTTTAATGGAACACAGAGCTGGGGAGGGGACAAAAAGTTAAATCAATTCAGCATTGAAATGCTCCTCTTTTTTCCTTTCCAGAATTAGGATTCAAGTGAAACCACATTCAAACAGCAACATTTCCAAGTGATGCATAAAACCACCACGAGTCCCTGGGCGTAGGAAGGGGGGGGAAAACAAAACCCAAAACTCACTACTTTCCCCCCACCTTCCCCCCTCTCCCTTTCTCTCTGATCCAAGGTTGGGCTCAGGTCCAACAGTTGAAGCTCAGCAGGAAAACCCAGAGTGCCCAGGCAAGAGGCCAGACGCCACAGTGACGGCCAGGCAAGGGGAAGAAACCTTTCCAGGAGCAGGCAAGCTCTGCTGGGCTCTCCCAGGACACCCAGCCACTGTCAGCTGTGTCAAGGAGATGCTGCTACATCCTCCCCGGGCAGAGGATGGCTGGTGTCTGAACCTCTCTGCCTGCAGCTCTGTCTGCTCAGCTCTTTGGGGAGAGCAGCAGGTTCGGAAACCTGAACTAAACCAGCACAGCAGCCCCAAGCAGATGAAGTCACAGACTGTGCTGGCACACAGTGGGGAGCTGGGACTGGTGCTGGGGTCCCAGCCCCACAGGGCTGCTCTGACCTGCTTGCTGGGACGGAGGAACCTCCTCCCAGGGTCTGTCGGATGCTCCTCAGAGCCCAGCTCCTTCACACCATCCCAGCCCCTCTCCACAGCTACTCAGACACCCCACGGCCAAGCAGACGTGCCACCCAGCCTCCCAGCCCTCTGCTCCTTCCAGCCACCCCTTGTGTGAACTCAGAGGGGTCCCATTTTTCCCCCTGCCCTCAGTGTCACTGCTCTGAGTGCAGTGGAACAGCAAAACCTCCCCACACCAACACCCCAGAAAGGGGAACAGATTCCCCTCCCCCCCCAAGAAAGGGGAACAGATCCCATCCCCCCCAAGAAAGGGGAACAGATCCCCCCCTCTCCCCAAGAAAGGGACCATCCAACAGCTGTCCCACCAGCCTGGGCTCCAAAGGCAGCCCAAGCAGAGCATTCAGCTGGCACACCCTCAGGGACACATGGGAGCAAACACACCATCAACTCACACCCTCACAGAATGACCTGGGTTGGAAGAGACCCCAAGGGTCACACACCATCACCCCATCCCTTGGCAGAGCAGCCCTGGGTAATACCCAGCAATAATGCACTGCTCTTTCCTCCCCTTCCTCCCCCCTGAACAGAAACAGGTCATAACAAGGAGCAGCCATTAGACTAATTAGCCCCAGTGAAAACACAAGTGGGGGGGAGGGGGGGGATTCAGCAAAGGCAGTAATTGAAGGCAAATAATGAATATTTAACTCTCTTAAGTAAAGTTTAATTAAGTTATCCTATGGCTGAGGCTTTTTGCAGTTTACTGTGGCTTTCAAGCACATTAGGATGAACCAAAAATAACCTTGCCAGAGACATGGGGTACTCTCCCCCCTCTCCACAGAGCTGCATCACTGTTTAGCCCATAGGTTTCATTAACAGCAAAGCTGAATTAATTTTGAGCAAGGCTCCTCTGGCCAGGCTGCAGCAGTTCATTCCCATTGCAAGGGCTGGGGACAAGCACTCCTGGATGCTGCTTGAAGAGTTGTTAAGCCCTCAGAGGAGGAGGATGAGCTGCCCTGTATCCCATGGCTCTTCCCAGGAGCACCTGTCACCCTCAAAACTCCTTGACATTGGAAATAAATGCAGCTGGTCCCACTTCTGAATGAAAAACCCCCAAACAGCCTACGATGAGTGGTTCCAGCATCCCAGCCCAAATTAACCCTCCAGCTTGCACCACGTGAGGATGCCCACCAGATCTGCTTCACTTGGACCAGCAGAGGAAGCTCTGCAAGGCCAAGGACCACAGGACATTCTTCTAGGCTCCAAGAGGTGTTTTCAGCCCATAAAACTACCCGCCCATCCTTCACCTGTCCCACTCAGGGAGGGAGGATGGGTACCCAGAGCCCCACTGCCACCCAGCCCCCCCACCCCGGAAGGCTGTGAGACTCATGTCTATTGCTCTTCCAGTGAAACCCAAATTCATTAGCACACTTCCCCTCCTCTCCCAGCTTTGCCCTTTAGAGCTTTAGTTGATGAGCATTAACTTCCCCTCCTGGCTGGGAGTACACCTGATGAGCAGCTTTAGTGCTGCTCACTAATTGCCCAGCCCTCCATCTCGCCCATCTCCAGCAGCTAACACACCATTAGCACTGGGGTGAGACCAGGTCCTACAGCCAGGGCTGCAGAGGGGACCGAGCTCCCCCCCTCTTCTCCCCACCAAACCCCCTCCCCTGCTCCTGCATGGCAATCAGCCCACCATGGCCACGCTCCAAAGCGCCCGGGCCGCCGCTGAGTGATTTGTAACAACACCCCATCAGGTACACGAACCTTCCTGTAATTGCCTGTCCTTCTCAGGGCTCTTAAAAGCTTTCCTCTGGAAGAGAACAGAGGCTCCTTGTCAGAAACAGGCTATTATACAGATGAAAAGAGCCTCCCCCCCCACCTCTCTCCACTGCCTCTTGTTGGGTTGGTGAGGTTTTCCCCCCCTACCCCTTAATGTTTTATTTTTCCACACCCCCCCTCACCACCACAATTCTCTCCCAAGCTGTGGGTGAGGCTGAAGCACAGCTGAAAGGGCATCGATGAGATTGAGATGTGGCTGCTGGGCAGGGTTATGCTGGATGGCTTTAGGAAGCAGGTGAGGCAGCACCCTTTGGCACGGGACTACACGTGCTTAGGAACAGCGTGCAGTCACACAAGACTGAGGATGGGCTCCTCAGAGGATCTGGAGCAGCATGGGGCGTACAGCATCCCCCCCAGTCCCCATGGGCATGATACCACAGAGTGCCCTAAACCCCAACACCACGATCCGAGGCATCCCTGGATCACCCAGAGCATCGTCACCACCCAGAGCATCGTCACCACCCAGAGCATCGTCACCACCCAGAGCATCACGTGGGGTCAGAGCCCCATGGGGTACCCAGCACCCCACCAGCACCAGGGACACCTTTAAGAGCCTCATTTGCAAGAGTGTTGTGTGTGCCCCCCCCCCTCCATCCCCAGCAGGGTGGGATGAGGGAGACTGGAGCAGCATCAAAACAAACCCATCGACAGCATTTCAAAGAGCTCCCGGAGATCAAGCCGCCGGCGCGCAGGAGCGCTGCTGACTCAGAACGCTTCATTAGCCATTCACCAGCAATTAATTCATCTCTTGATGATGTTGGGTCACTTTTATACACTGAGAAATCCCATTTCCAGCTCGCTCTCTCTCACGCTGGCTTCGCATTAGCGCGGCTCCAGTGATTGCAGTGAGGCTGGGTTGCTTCGCGAGGGGCTGCCCCAGCACCCTCTCCTCCTGCCAAAAACCAGCAGAGTAAACCCCACCAAAAAAAAAAAGGGCAAAAAATAATAATAATAAGGGAAAAAAAGCACCTTGTACTCAGCCAGTCTTTGTTATCTCTTTGATTCCCTGCATCTTTCTTTACAAGAGCTGAGCCCGGTGACTCTCTGAGGCGGGGAGACGATGCTCGACAGGCTTCTGGTTTGATCCAGCCTGACAACGCTGCCACTCTACTGATGTTTGTATCAAGTACCACAAGGCAAGGGGGGAATGTGAAGAAAAAAAATAATTAAATAAATCAGGATTTTTCCCTTTTGAATCAGTACTTAGCCTGCTTACAGAAAAAATAGAGGTCAGGGTCACCGAACGGGGGAAAAACCATTTCACTCTCCCTAGAAATAGTCCATTACGCTGCTGCTAAGCTGCAGGAGCAAAAGGGCAGCGCTGCACAAAAAGCAGATACACCTCGACTCATTTACCAACCCCCCCCTTCCATCCCCACCTTCCCCTTGGAGCAGCCTCTCCAGCTAGGGAAGTGCCTGCAATAAGCTCTGGGGTGCGCAAAATCCATGGGGAGCCCAGCTAAAGCAGCAAAGATAGGGGGAAATGTAAGGGGGGGTGGGACACACAGCCCTAACTAGGGGTGGGCTGCAGGTTCAGGGGTGCCCCAGAGCAAGGGGAAGGATTTTGGAGAGTCTCCATCACGAGGTCGCTCCAAGGTTTCACCCAAGGGATGCTTGATGGGATGTTTTGTGCTTCCCTTCCCCTGCTCCAGTCATCTCCAGGCAGCAGGGGGGGGTGGAACTGAAGCACAGAGTGGCTCTGTATATAAATATGCATTTTAAAAGCTCAATTCCATTAAAAAACAGATCTTCTTACCAGGCCAGACACTGCAGCCCTGCTGGGACACAGCCCTTCTTTCACACCAGCAGGAATGTGGCCTGTGGAGGAGCCAGGCTGCCACAGCCAGCCTGTTTGGGTTGGTAAAACTGCTTAGAAAAGAAAAAAAAAAATAAATCAGAATTTGGGGCCTGAAAGGACTTGACAATGTGCCTTTATCTCCCCCGTTGTCCCCAGAGGAGCTGGCACTGAATAGATGCCTGCTCTGATTCAGGGAGAGGATTTTTCTCCCTGCCTGTAATTGCTTGTGGTTGGCTGGTCGATGCTTCCCAAACACAGCAGCCAGGTTTGGAAGGAAGAGGATTCCCAGAGGGAGCTGGGACAGGCAAGAAAACTCCAAGGAAATGGGGGGAAATTGATGCTCAGACATGGGAAACTGGCATCCCACCCAGCTTGGAGGGATGAACCAGCCCTGACTCTCCCCAAGCCCAGCAGGATGCTCTTTGTACAGGTGTAGGACCAGAGCCACAGCCTTGTTGAGGTTCCCCCTGCTTTTGGGGTGCTTTACATCCCATGCAGCAGGACACAGGCTCCATTCTGCACCCCATGCAAGAGCCACCAGCGCTCCTCAACTCATCCTACCCCTAACCAGCCAGCCCCCATCTCTCTATTTCTGAGCCCTCCTTTTGTGACGCCCTCTCTCTTAACACTTTCCCCCACTTCCCACCCCCCCATATGTTACTTTAGAAGAAAAAGTTGGGATGAGAACCCAAAAGATAAAAAAATACACAAGCAGAACAGGGTGTTTCAGGGGGAAAATAAACCAAGCAGGATTATTTTTAACAGGAATGGAAACAATTACGACCCTAATGGAAAGCTATAATGAAGATTAGCTTGGGCTTTTTCTTTCCCCCCCCCTCCCCTCTATGCAGTAACAGCTTCCATCATGAGGGAGAGAAGCAAAACCAACAAGAAAAGGGCAGATTTTCCTGTAACTTGAATTTGCAGTGATTTTCCTGCAAGGCTCAGCCAGCTTTGGCAAGCACCACACTCTTCTCTGGAGTGGTGGCACAGCTGGAGGCTCTGCCATGAGCACCCCTTTTTTTTTTTGCTGTGGGTGCAAGGAGAAGACCTGTTAGAGGAAGATTTGGGGCTTTACAGTGGAGGATGAGGAGCTGGACTCAGGCACACACCCCCCCTTGAATGAGGCAGCCTCAATCAGCTCCCATTCATCCTCTCCCCATGCCCCGGGCATCCTCTGAAAGCCCTTAATCATTTCTCTTATCTTCTGGATGAACAGGTGGTGGATAAGGACAGCAGGGTCCCTCTGCCTGTGCCAGGAAGGTGCTGGGAAGCAGGGACAGGATGAGTACAGGAAGGATGGGGGACACAGGATGGATGAGGCTGAAGGGTCCAGAGCCCCCCAGAACAACTCAATTGCCCCTTCCCATCGAAATGCCTGGGCTGACAAGAGATTTTTTGCTCCCATGGATGTTAAACAAGTGTCTCAATTCTCCCTAAACCAAATAGCCAAGGGGGGGGGGGGGGGGGCTGTGTGATGCAAGCTCTCAGCCAAATCAGTGTCTTTGTCTTCCCATCCCCTTGGCACACACCCATCCCTTCCCCTCCTGTCCCATCCCCTTGGCATGAACCTTCCCCTCCCATCCCATCCTCCTGGCATGCAACCTTCCTCTCCCATCTCTTCAGCATGCAGCCTTCTCCTTCCATCTCTTCAGCACACAAAGTCCCCCTCCCCTCAGTGCCCAACCTTCCCTTCCCCTCCCACCCCCTCGGTGCCCAACCTTCCCTTCCCCTCCCATCCCCTCCCCCCACCTTGGTGCCCAACCTTCCTCTTCCCCTGATGCCCAGCCTTCCCCTCCCTTCCCCTTCCTTTGATGCCCAACCTTCCCCTCCCTTTGATGCCCAACCTTCCCCTCCCCTCCCCCTGATGCCCAGCCTTCCCTTCCCTTCCCTTCCCCTCCCCTTGATGCCCAACCTTCCCCTCCCCTCAGCACGCAGCCTCCCCAATCCCACCCCATCCCTGCTCCCCCAGTCCTGACCTCCCCTCCCAGCTTCTCCAGCAGCTCAGCACATTTTCAATGTGAAATCAACGTTATTTTCTCACCCACCAAAGCCCAATTCATCTTCCTGACAGGGGGAAGCACGGGGAGGGGGCGAGCAGCAGCAGGCCACTTGCAGCTTCAGGGATAACACTGCTGCTCACACAAATCCTCCCTTCCCTGGTTAATCAAGCCCAAACCTGGCTCATACAGGGTCAGGAAGGAATTAATAAAAAAAAAAAACTAAAATAAAAATAGGGAGGTGGAAAAAGTTACCTTGTTCCCCTCTCCAGCCCCTTTTGTTCTGTCCAGAGCTATAAAACCCAGTGTGATTTTTATCTTTTCATAAACTTTTATTGAGTCTGATGCTGGGAGGGCCGTGGAGTGCCATCCAATTAAACTTCCCCCTAATCCCACTCTTAACTCCGCAGCACCGATGGGAGATTAAGAACTAATAAAGATGACAAATGAGAGGAGATAAACGGGAGCTGAGGAGGAGGATGGAGGGCAGCAGGGCACCAAAAAAAAGGGGCTTTAATTGTGGAAGCCATAACCCCAGTAACTCAGGAAATATGGCTTTCATATACTGCCAGGCAGCTGGAGCTGGGGAAAGCTGATAGCAGGCACAGCCCTGGCTTCCTCTGCAGCCACACGGGGCCAGGGCTCACCCCCAAAGCACTGGGGGTCCTTTGCACACCCCTCTGTCGGCCTTGCTGCAGCCATGGTGTGTTTGCAAGGGTTGGTATTCCTCTATCCAAAAGTGCTTCCCTCCCCCTTGCATCCCATGGGATAGTTTTACTAGATCCGTGCCATGGGCCAGGGAGAGCTCAAGGAGAAGCCACAGGGGGACAGTGTGGGAAGGCACTGGTGGTACTGAGTTGTCAGAGAAGCTCAGGAGTCTCCAGGAGAGATGGATGGAGGATGAGGAGCCCATGGCTGTTCTGGCTCAGCATCCCTCTGCACACTGCCATGGACCAGTCCTGCCTGGTCTAGCTCTGGTGCTGAGCACAGGAGCCCAGCCCCAGGTGGGTACCCCAGCCCCAGGTGGGTACCCCAGCCCCAGGTGGGTACCCCAGCCCCAGGTGGGTACCCCAGCCCCAGGTGGGTACCCCAGCCCATGCTCCACTTGCAAGGAGAACACAGTAAAGTTCTGCAGAATGAGCCCATGTCACAGGGCAGCAGCAGGGATAATTCACCCACCACATCAGAAAATCTCCTTGTCCTGCTCAGTGTTTCTGCAGCACAAGGATGGGGAGTCACACCCCACCCCAGTACCCACCTGCTGCTGGGCCAACTGGGAGCTCTGGTGGGTTCTTGCTCTGAAAACAACACTTCCAGCATCACCAGCAGGGATGAGAGCCTGCATCCCTGTGAGACTCCAGCTGAGGGGTTGCCCTAAGCCCTCAGCTGCCTGCCTGCCTCCCCAGACTCCTCCCCCATACATCTTCTGAGCTCCATTTAATTTTAATGTATTTATAGATATATAAACACATCTATCAGAGAGAAACACACCTACTTGTACTGGACCTGTTCATCCAACCCCCTGAGAGGGGACCCATGAGCCAGAGCACACCCTCAGCATCCCCTAAAGCAAACAGCCCATCCTCTCTCCATCCTCTGTGAAAGAGCATCACCCTTTACCCCATACCCCAGCGTGGTGCTGCTACTCCAGCCACACAATCAGACCCCAAACACCACTGCACAGGGGAGGGGGGGGGAAAAAAAACCCCACCCCAAAAAACAAGGCAAAGTCCTCCAAAAAAGAGACCAGGGCAGGTTTCCTGGGAGCAGTTTCTCTGTGCCCATGTGCTTTCCTCCAGTTTCTTCGAGCAAAAACGTCATTGGCCTTGAGCAGGAGCTGCTGCTTTTAATTCATTTACCACTGACTCATGCCTCCCTTCCCCAGCACCCTGTTCCATCCGCGTGGCGAGCGGCCCTCCAACGCACTGGAGCTATTTTGACACACTGAGTAAATATCAATTAATTCTCCTTAAAGAAAAAAAAGGGGGGAAAAAAAATAAAAGAAGAAAAAAAAAAAAGCTTAATTGAAAAAAAAAAAAATCCAGGTCCAGATTTGCAGCTTGGAGTTTGCCAGAAGAGCCTTGTTTGAAGGCTCGTGGTTCTCAATTGCTGGGGATTTTACAGCTCCCCCCAAAGCTAAAGCTTGCTTTGAAGGAGCTGTATGACTCACTGAAGGCAGAAGGAAGGGGGAGGGGGGGGAAGAGAAAGGGTAAAATATTCATTTCCAGAAGGAACTGAGCTCCCACTGGAAAGATGGGGTGGGAAAAGGGGGTGGTGATGGGCCAACCCAGACTGGAAGCTGGAGGTGTGGGACCTTTGTGTCTGTAGAAAAGGAGAGGTGGGGACAAGCTCCCCGTGGAAGGGAGTGGGGCTGGGCACTGGGAGGATGGAGCCCAAGTGAGGTATCACCAAACACACTGAACCCTACCCAAATTTCCAGGCGATTGGTCCCATGGCTACAGCACAGGGCCAGCCCCCCTCAGCACCCCTCCTGCGAGGGGCGTCGTTAAAGCTTTACACTGAGGGGTGGTGGTGGTGGGGAAACAACCCCAACTAACAAATTAAAGTCCCCAGCCCCTGCAGAATGACTTAATCCAGTGAATTGCTTTGACTCATGCAATTATTTGCTTCTAAAACGTAATTAGCTGATGAGCCTTGGCTTTGCTTTGGGTCTGTTTCTCTGGGCTGGGAGAGGAAGCGAGTGCCTCATGGGTACCAATTCCCCAGCAGAGAGGGGGTATGCAAGCAGCTGGCCCCTGTGCCAGCAGCAGCACCCCAGCTTGCCTGTCCTCCCCCTGGAAAGGCACAGAAAGCTCTGTTGGGTGCTCAGGTTTGCTGCTGAAGCTCACCAAACAGCCAGCTTTGAAGGAGGGATGGGAGGAGGGGAAAGGTAGTTGCACAAGTCCATCCAACAGCAGCAAAAATCGCTTGAAAAAAAGAAATCTGTTCACCCCAGCAGCTTTACCCAGTGTCTACAGGATGGAAAATACCCCATTTTCCTCCAGTTTTAGTAGATTCTCTTTGCAAGGAGATGTTCCTGCTCACTGCATGGAGCCCAGCCAGCTCACCTGCTTACAGGCTGCAAGCCCCCACCTTCACCCACAACTCACCCAGGCCTGTTAAAGCCAGGGGTTCAGCTCAAGAGCTGCAGTGATTTGATCCCTGGAGCCCTTGAAGGGATCCCTGTGGTGGAAGGGGATGTGCCATGATGGGAAAAAGCCAAAGGGGGGGAATGCTTAGGACCAAGTAGCTATTGAAGGAAGCTTCTAGACATCAGCAGAACGTTTCCTTCTGCGTTGCCTAGCTGAAAACCTAAATAACACTTCCATGACTGAAGAGAAACTCACCTTTTTTTCCCCTCCCCATTTCCAGCAGGATTTGTCACTCCCTGGATGCACAGGCAAGCTCAGGACCTTCAACTCCTCCTTCCCTTGACACCTTTTAATTAGGGTTACCCTTTGCAGCAGCATGAAGCCAGCCTTTTTAATTACCAGGGAGCAGGCAGAACGTGTCAGACTCTCTATATTTTTAGACAGCATGCAAAAATAGATACCCAACACATCCCCCCCCCCCTCCCCAACCCCTTCCTTCCCTCCCTGCTCTTCACAGCTGCCCTCAGCTGAGAACTTCAGCGCTTACAAGTGTGAAAGGGATGGGGGAAAAGGTTAAGCAAGCTGTCAGAAAAGGGGGATTTTTTCCTCTTCTTAAGATGGCAAAGCAGCAAAATGTGTTTACTGTTGGGCGCTGGGGAGCGAAGGAGAAGTAGGTACTCTGCTGGCCTGACACTAAGTGCCTCTGACACTGCTGACAGCCCTTTGGTAGGAGCAAATTCACCCGATGCCCAAACAGATTATTTCAAGTGTCTGTTGCTGGAGAAGCACCACTTTGCAAATATTCTAATGCCTGAACTGCCTCATTTAGCCAGCTCCATACCCAGGGTGGGGTTTGGTTTTTTCCATGGCCTGAGCTGTGATAAGGGGAATTAGAAAGTGAGAGCTTTGATTTAGATAATTCCTTCCCCGGCGCTGCCTGGCTGCTGTGCTTGTAAAGCTGCTGGTGCAATCGGTGCCAGACACCAATTAACAGGTTCTTCCCATTTTTAAAGCTTTGGGGGCTGGTTGTTTTTATTTTAATTGCAGTATTTTTTACCCTTAACCCAATCAAGGGGAGTGTGGGCAGCAGGTGACAGGAGGGGATCCTCCCCCTCTGCTCTGCCCTGGGCAGGCCCCACCTGGAGTGTTGTGTCCAGTGCTGGGCTCCCTGGGATCAAACAGCCAGGGATCTCCTGGAGAGAGTCCAAAGGAGGCTGAGGAGATGATGAAGGGCCTGGAGCATCTCCCCTGGGAGGAAAGGCTGAGAGAGCTGGGGCTGTTCAGCCTGGAGAAGAGAAGACTGAGGGGGGACCTGATCAATGTCTATCAATATCTGAAGGATGGGGTGCAGGGGGAATGGCCAGCCCCTTCTCAGTGTCTGTGGGGACAGGACAAGGGGCAATGGCTGCAAGTTGGAGCACAGGGAGTTCCACAGCACCATGGGGAAGAACTTTTCCCCAGTGAGGGTGAGGGAGCCCTGGGACAGGCTGCCCAGGGGGTGTGGAGTCTCCTTCTCTGGAGAGATTCCAGCCCCGTCTGGACACCGACCTGTGCAGTATGAGCTGGGGAGCTGCTTTGGCAGGGGGGTTGGACCCCATGGGCTCTGGAGGCCCCTTCCACCCCTGTGATTCTGTGACCCCTCTGAGCTGGGGCTCAGGGCAGGAGGTAACTGATGCTGAGCTGTGAGGCCAGAATGGGATATGCTGGCCTGCTATACATGCAAAACCTCTATGGAAGCTGGATGCACACAGGGTCTGCTTCCAAATGTGGAGCCATCCTTATTGTAGAGCTTCCCTTCCCACCCCCAGCCTCTTCTCCTCATTTCCCAGTGCTGATGGGGGGGGTTTTCCCAAACCTGGGCAGCTGTGCCAGTCTGGACCAGCAAGGAAACACCTCTTACTTCAGGGAAAAGCCAGCTTTTCCCCCTGCTCCTGTGCCTGGGAGGCAGAAAAACTTCACCCATCCCTCAGATATCACACTGGGAGGTTAGAAAAACATCGCAGAGGCAGGAGAGATGACACAAGACAGCCTGCACAAGGCAGCAGCAGGAGAGACACCGACCAAAAACACCCCACCAGAACATCTTCACATCACAAGCTGCACCAGTTCCCCTCACTACCACTCACTGGCTTCTCTTCCTTTCCTCTCCACTCTTCCTTTTAAAGGCAATTGCAGGGGGTGTTCCAAGGAGCCAGAGGGAACAGGGGTGCTGGGGACAGGCTGCTGTTACCCCAACACCCCCCCCACTTCTGCTCCCCCGACTTGGTTAGCATCACACCAGCATCCTGGGCTGCCCAGGGGATGGAGAAGGAAAACCACCTAGGAATGGAGACCCTGGGGCAGGGATGTCTGGAGAGGGGGCAGGGAAGATGCACAGACAGATCTTACACTGAGGAAGGAGCAAAAATTGCTCAGGCTGCTTAGTTAATGAAGAGAGCAGCAGAGGACAGGCTTCCTGGCACACTTCTGCCTGCTGTGCAAGGGTAACTGGTCGAACTGGAAGGCAGAGGACATCTAAACCAGCCAAAGCAGATCATCCCCAGGTTATTTCACAGCCCCTTCTGAGGCTTCAACTCCAACACACAACCCAAACCACCCCTCCAAGCTCTAAAAGCCAGCTTCATTTTGCACCACACATGGGAGAGGTGAAGGATTCCCCCTCCTCATTGGGGCTGCACAGGTTTGATCACACCCCATCAGCCCAGAGGACCCAGCATTAATTTGTATGACCCCCCCAGAGCACAGCAAAGTCACCAGGGCTCACCAGTGCCTCACACAACCCCCCTCTATCAGCCCAGTGCATTCATGTCACTGTACTCACAGGCACACTGCAGAGCTCCCTCAGCTCTGGCATGATGCTGGAGGGTGACTTGTGACACCCCTCAGGGATCCAGGGGCTGGTTTGGTCTCCAGGGTTCCCAGAGCTCTGGTTTCATCCAACATGATGATGGGTTTGCTCATAACACACATGGAGAGGCCCCAACAATCACAGGGAGCTGGAGCCTGGATCTCCCCATTCCACATGTGGCTTCCACTCAGAACAGGGAGAAAGAAAAACAACAAACCCAAGGAAACAAGGGGAATCAAAGAGGGAGCAGCTTCCCTGAGCCTGGAGCATGCTTAGCTCAAGGAGGATGGGTGGTCACCCAGAGAATGCCCCACCCAGGACCAAAGACCCACCCAATCCCCCAGCCCAACCTTTGCAGAAGCACCCACCAGCTTTCCCCATGCCTCTTAAATCCCTGCCCTTGGCCTCGTTAGCACCCAGTAACGACCCCAACCTGCTCTGGGACAGCTGCTGGGGGGAAGGAGGTGGTGATGTGCTCGTGCAACCATGCCCAAGTGCACTCATGCACCAGCTCCCTCTGGCTCAGGGGCTTCAGGAGGGCTAAAGCAGGAGCTGTGAAGTGTTCAGCTAAAGGACAAGGAAGCTGCATGGCCCCATGGAAGGAGCTGGTACCTTCTTAGAAGTCCAGCTGCATGGAGCAGGATGGAAATGACTTGGGAGTCTTAGCAGGGATTGCTCAGGGCTCAACAAATCTCTCCGTGCCATCACCAGGTTATGGGGGTCCGGTGCAGGGGGAGGGAGCAGCACCTGGGAAATTTGGGAAGCAGGGAAGGCACTGTGTGTTTGGAAAAGCCAATCAGTGTCAGGGATGAGAAACAGGGGCTGGGGGTGGAAGGAGCCTGACCCCCCATCCCTGCACTCCTCTCCCTCTTCTAGGGGGCTCCCTGGCCACAGCCAGCCAGGACTGCTTTTAAATGCTGAACTCCCCTCCGTTGGGGGCTGGGGTTGGTTTTTTTCCTTCCTGAGCTGCTAAAACCCAGGGCTGTCAGCAGGCAGCCCCCTCCTCCAGCCCTGTGGCCCCACGTCATCCCTCCTCTCTAAGTCCCATTCCTAAACACCTCCCAGGCGCTTCCTCTGCTCTTCCCCCTCCATTCCCCAGTGTGTGGGTGGACAGACCCTTCCCAGAGCTTCCCCACGCCAGCGGGTGGTGCCAGGGAGGAGGAAAGGAGGAACATAGATAAGTGTATATATATCCCAGAGCTGATGAAGTCACTTGGCTCTGGGAGCTCAGGCCCGGAATGTGCCGCATGGAAATGTCACCGCGCCGGGTACCAGCTGCAGAGGGCTGGCAGGATGCTCCAACCAGCCCCCTGGCAGCTCTGATGCCTGCAGAGCTGGGGGGGGCTTCTTAGCAAGGAAAGGGGGCAGCTGAGCAGGGGCCTGAAAGTTTTGGGGAAGCAGAAATGCAGCAGGACTCAGGGGACTCGTGGTGTTGTGGGGTTAGGGGACTCGTGGTGTTGTGGGGTTAGGGGGTGCTGTGGGGCTCGGGGTGAGCCAAGGGGATGGGGATGAGGTGTGAACATCCCTCTTCTCCCTATCAACACCCTGACAAGCCCTGCTCACACCTCCAGGGTGCTGGTAATGTCAGCAGCATCTGGATGAGCTGACATCCTTGGGATAGAGGCTGCTGTGAGCACATCAAGCTGGGCATGCAGCTTTCCAGGCAGCTGGAAACCAGAGCCTGGGAGCTGAGTGTAAGGAAAAACCTGACACAGAGGAGGGATGTGACCCTTGGGAGGCTGAGCAGCCCCCTACCCCTTCCACCCTCATGCCCTGTCCCCAGAGGAGACACCCTGAGGGTGGGGAAGCTGCCCTGCATCCCACATCCCCCACAGCACCAAGGAGTGGGAGACATAAGCAGAGTGCCTGGTCCTGCTCCCCAACCTCCTAACCCCTCCTAAACCCAAGGACTTTATTCCTAACCCCCTGCAATCTGTGTGGGGACAAGAAAGTCAGCTGAAGCTGTGCGCACTGAGCACACTTCCCTCTTTATATTACCCAAAGGAACGAGCTGCTATTATGAAATCATTAAATTAATAACTTGGTAATATAGGCAGATATATAAAACAATCTGTTCCTAGAACAAAAGAAATTACTACGTTCCAAACATTCATAATTTAATTTAACAGTGAATTAAGGCAGCATACATAATTTCACCCTCCAAAATGTCAATAGCATTATGTAAATAGAGCCTGGAGTGCTCATGCTGCCAGCGTGTGCACCCACTGGGGAAGGTGCCCATCCACTGGGGAAGGTGCCCATCCACTGGGGAAGGTGCCCATCCACTGGGGAAGGTCTTTTCCTGCCAGCTGCCACTGGACAGGAAGAGATTGGCTGCTCCCCTTGGAATTAAGGGGGTGCTGAGCATTCAGAGCACTCAGCAGGAGGAGAGGAGAGAGGGTGGCTGGGTTCGTGCCCAGGCAAAGAAGGTACCATGGGGAGGTTTGGAGGTTGGATGCTCGCAGGGCTGGGGATGCAGTTGGGCAGCTGGGATGCTGCAGGGACCAGGCTGGTGTTGCAGCCTGGATTCTGCACCTGCCTGCACGTGCTGGCAGCGATGGGATGAAATGCCCAGCCTGTGCTGAGCATCACCCAGCCTGTGTGGAGAGTCCAGCACAGGGCTGTGAAGGTGATGAAGGGCCTGGAGCATCTCCCCTGGGAGGAAAGGCTGAGAGAGCTGGGGCTGTTCAGCCTGGAGAGAAGAAGCCTGAGAGGGGATCTGGTCAATGAGTATCAATAGCTGAAGGGTGGGGTGCAGGGGGACATGGGCAGCCTCTTCTCAGTGTCTGTGGGGACAGGACAAGGGGTGATGGGCTCAAGCTGGAGCACAGGGAGTTTCACCCCAATGTGGGGAAGAACTTTTCCCCAGTGAGGGTGAGGGAGCCCTGGGACAGGCTGCCCAGGGGGTGTGGAGTCTCCTTCTCTGGAGAGACTCCAGAACCATCTGGACACCGACCTGTGTGCCCTGTCCTGGGGACCCTGCTTTGGCAGGGGGTGGCACCCCATGGACTCTGGAGGGCCCTTCCCACCCCTACAATCCTGGGAATTCTGTGATCACGATCCCTGGTACTCTTTGGCTGCACCAACACTGCTCCTTGTGGGGAAAGCAAAGCCCCAAGCCCCTCAAACCCCATCTCCACACCTTTCCAATTCCTGATCTGTCCCATCCAGAGGAGAGGAAGACCCATAACCAACCATGACATTTCAAAGAGCCTGACTCCTATCTCTCTGGCTCTTTTTAAATTTTATTTCCATTTGCACCACCTAATATTTCCCCCCCTTTTGTTGGAAATTAATTTGCTGTAATTTATGGGAGAGTATTTTGATTGCTTTTGATTAAGTTTAACAAGCAGGAAAAAAAACAACAACCTCTACAGCATTAGACATCAAAGCAAACAAATCCCTTTTCTAGGCCTGTTTGTGCATAATTAATAAGGGCTGTCACTCTTCCTACAGTAAATATATCTATTATGTTACAATAAAATATGTGTTGTAGTGATTAATCCACGCAGCCAGAGTATGTTCTGGGTAAACTCACAAGAAATCTAGGAGTAGAAGTCACTTGTTTGCAGAATAGCCAGGGTTTGAGGGAGATGTCAGGGCTTCAGGGAGTGGGAAGAAGTTTTCCTTCCTCTTTCCCTTCCTCTTCCTCTGCTGGAATCGAAGCAGCAGGAGGAATTCCCAGTGATTCCTCTTCACTGCAGCAACTGTCAGTGTTTATTTGAACTTTTTAAAGACTCTCAGGCTGGATGCTGCTCCAACCTCCTGCTCCTACGCTCAGCCAGAGCCACCATTAGGAAGAGAGACAATGGGATCCTGGGGGCATCAGGAGGAGTGTGGGCAGCAGGTGACAGGAGGGGATCCTCCCCCTCTGCTCTGCCCTGGGCAGGCCCCAGCTGGAGTGTTGTGTCCAGTGCTGGGCTCCCTGGGATCAAACAGCCAGGGATCTCCTGGAGAGAGTCCAGAGGAGGCTGAGGAGATGCTGAAGGGCCTGGAGCATCTCCCCTGGGAGGAAAGGCTGAGAGAGCTGGGGCTGTTCAGCCTGGAGAAGAGAAGACTGAGAGGGGATCTGATCAATGTCTATCAATATCTGAAGGATGGGGTGCAGGGGGAATGGCCAGCCCCTTCTCAGTGTCTGTGGGGACAGGACAAGGGGCAATGGCTGCAAACTGGAGCACAGGGAGTTCCACAGCAACCTGGGGAGGAACTTTTCCCCAGTGAGGGTGAGGGAGCCCTGGGACAGGCTGCCCAGGGGGTGTGGAGTCTCCTTCTCTGGAGAGATTCCAGCCCCATCTGGACACCTATCTGAGTGATATGTCCTGGGGAGCTGCTTTGGCAGGGGGGTTGGACCCCAGGAGCTCTCCAGGTCCCTTCCAACCCCTACAATTCTGTGATTCTATGAAGCAGAAATCTGGGTAAACCCTCCTTTTCCTGGCAAATCCTCCTTTTTCTGACAAAACCTCCTGTCACCCAGGCTGGGAGTGGATCAGAACCCAGCTTCTCCCTGGAAGAAACATCAGCATGGAGAGCGAGAGGGCTCAGGGATGCTCTGGAAGCTGCTTCTCTTAATTGCCCTCATTAACTGCCCTAAGCACCGGTTTCAGTCCATCACTCCTTAGAAAATTCTGGGGGTTGGCCCCTTTGCCAGCAGTTTCCTGCCTCTTACCCCTGGATGTGACCTATTGCCCCCCATTTTAAGGATGGGGGGCAACAAATCTGCTGAAACAAAGGCAACGCCTGGCAGAAGACAAAAAATGCCCTGGACAGTTGGTGCCACTTCTAAACACATTAAATATTTATGGGCCCTTGCTCATAGCTTCAAATGAGCTGTAAATTGAATGGAGGTTATTTTCTAGGTAATTAAAAACGGAGAGAGAGATGGAGGGGACTGTTTATGGGAAGCCATAAAACCACAGCTACTGAGAGTGGTACCGCTGCACCCCCTTCTGCTGCACCCCACCTCCACTGCATCCCCCTCCTCTGCATCCCCCTCCTCTGCATCCCTTTCTGATGCACCCCACCTCCACTGCATCCCCCTCCTCTGCATCCCCTTCTGCTGCATCCCACTTCCACTGCATCCCTCTCCTCTGCATCCCAGGCTATTACATCCCACCTCCACTGCATCCTAGGAGGCTGCATCTCACTTCCACTGCATCCCCCTCCTCTGCATCCCAGGCTATTGCATCCCACTTCCACTGCACCTCCCTCCTCTGCATCCTGGGAGGCTGCATCCCACTTCCAGTGTATCCTTCTCCTCTGCAGCCCAAGCTACTGCATCCCACTTCCACTGCATCCCCCTCCTCTGCATCCCAGGCTATTACATCCCCCCTCCTCTGCATCCCAGGCTATTACATCCCCCCTCCTTTGCATCCCAGGCTATTTCATCCCACTTCCACTGCATCCCATTTCCACTGCGTCCCCCTCCTCTGCATCCCAGGCTGTTGCATCCCCTCCACATGACATTTCACACCCCCAAGTATTGTCTGCCCGTGGTCCCCCTTCCCCACCCCACACATAGAGCTTGGTGGGCCGAGCTGACAGACTCCCTGGGCGCCACTGCTGTGACTTTCCAGTGATGCCAGAGCACCCAGGGATGAAAACACAGGACCCATCCCATCATAGTGCCGCAGGGCTGGGGGCTGAGCTGCCCTGCAGCGGGGCTGGGGCAGCAGCAGCTTGTGCTGCACCCACTGGGGATGGGTTCACCTCTTCCCAAACTCCTCCTAATTGCTGGGTTCAGCAAAACCCACCGGCACAGAGATCACTCCCCTCCCCAGCCCCTTCCATCTCTGCTCAGCGCCACCGCCATCCCGCCCGCGGCAGGGCTCTAACTCAGCCTGTTGCTAATGTCAGCTCCACTGCAAACCTATTCCTGGGCAAATTAATCCTCCGGGGAGCGGAAACCTCCCGGGCTGGGGATGGCTGAGCTCCAGGCACGGTCCCTGCACCCCAACCATCACCAGCGCCCCCCAGTTTGTGCCCCCAGACCCGGTTCCAGACCCACATGGGACTGGGGAAGCTGAGCAGCTTGGGCAGGGGTGGGTGAAGCCCCCCCATGGCTGAGGAGGGGGAGCTGGGGGCCAGGGAGCTGGCTGGCAGCTGCTGTAAGTCAGCGTGACAGCCCTGGCCTCAGGAGTGTGACCTTCCTCCCAGCTGAGCTCTTCTTCCTCCAGGTCAGTCCTTTCCCAGCCCCCCCCCCCGCCCGCACGCCCCCAGCACATCTGGTGCTGCTGAGCCTGGGCAGCTGGGGAGAACTCCTCTTCTTCCCTCCTCTGAGGGGTTTTGTGCCCCGGTGTGGCTGGCACTGCAGTGGCTGTCCTCTCCTCCTGCTGTGATGGAAGCTGAGGAGCCAGGGTCCTTCCAGCCCTCCTGAGAACCCCCAAAATCAGCACACCCCCCCCCCCCCAGGCTGAGCAGGAACAGCTTCGTGTCACGTCCTCCAGCTGCATCCCACCAAGGTTTGGATACGGTGCTGGAGGAGGCAGGATGGGGTCTGACCCCAGGGGCAGGAGCAGGGCTGGGGGGGCTTAAGGAAGGGGAGGAAGAAGGACTGGTTATCCCAACCCAATCCTATGACTTCCCCCAGCCAGGGCATCTACTGATCCAACTCAGCACCTTCCTGGAGCTGCCCACGGAGCCACCCTGCATCCCAGCGCAGAGGCTAGTAGCAGCAGTCCCTGGCTTCCAGCTCCACACAGCACATGGACCCCTCAGGGTGCTGGAGGGGACCCCAAAACCCTACCAAAATCACTCAGAGGCAGGCTTCTCCCTCCTGTGCTTTGCATTTCATCCTCCAAACAGTTCAGCAGACCATCCATCCCTTGAAAACAACCCAAGCAAGCCCTCCGAGGTCCTCACACCGCAGCCTTGCCTTCCAGGTGATGGTTTCCAGCCCAGGACAGGGTGGTGGGTGAAGGGGGAGCCATGCACCTCTCTAGCAGGGCTGTAATTTGGGAAGGCAGCAGCTTTGCCCCTACTATCACACAGAGGTTGCTGGGGCTCAAGCGTGGCTGCTGCATCCTTCCAGCTCAGAGGCAGGGTGCCCATGGGTGCCCTGCCAGGGGTCAGGGAGCCACGCAGGGACTCGTTGCCTCTTATTGATGCAGGGAAATAGAGGGGAAGCAAGTGAAATCAGAGAGAAGGGGTGAAAGAGGGAAAAGGGGGGCGTGGGGGGGGGATGGAGCAGGAGGGAGATTAACAAACAAACAAAAATCCCCAAATCCACCCGAGCGGAGGCTACAAAACAAATTAAAGTTGTTATGGCAACTGGGGTGTGTGGGCAGCAACGCACGTCTCTGAACGCAGGGAATTAAACCCAGCGTCATGTTCAGCAGCTAATTAAACACCCAGGGCCCAGCCCGCTGCTCGGCAGCACCGCGGCTCGCCAGGACACCCCCCTGCACGCTGCCAGGGCTGGCGTGAGGCTGCTGGGCTCAGCTCGCCCCGAGGCAGGGCGGGAGGTGGCCCCCAGACACCCATCCTGCTGGCCTGGGTGGTGGGTTTGCTTCCCCAAAAGCTCAGCCCGCCTTGGGGGTGGGTAGGGGGAGCAGTGTGTGTGCACCGACAGCTCCCTGGGTACCCACGGGGTACCAGCGGGGATGCTCTACCCCCCACACACCCAGCAGCACCCAGGCACAGGGATGGTTGGGGAGCCACAGGAGTGGGTGGGGGTTGCCAAGGCTTGTCACCCCTCTGCCTCTCCCCTCCCCACACACTTGATGTTGTCCAAAAACCACCATGCGAGGTCACCAGAAGGGCCCCGAGGCTGCAGAGCCCCAAGGAAACAGTGATGCCCTTGTTCCTCCTGACCACCCTTGGGGCACTGGCCCCCTCGTCTGCACAATAAGCCAGGGTGGGGGGTGAGGGGAGGGGAAGAGCTCTGCAAAATGCTGCCTTTATGTACCAAGCTCTGGGAATGGGAATCTCTGGGGCTGGAGCACCCAGCCCCCATTTATCAGCACCCGACCAGCAAAACACCTTAACCAGTTCACTGCCAGCCTGGGGCTTCTCCCTTCTCTGGGCACAATACACCAGAGGATCAGCCCTTTGTGCTTCCCAGGAGAGGTGCTGGGAGCAGGGCTGGTGCTTTCAGGAGCAGAGGTCCATCCACAGCCTCACCACACGGCCACCCGATGATGCTCTGCAATCCCAGCTGCAGCCACCTGTGACTTCCCAGCTCCCTGCCTAATCCTCCTTGACATCCCAGTTGCTGCTGCCTCCATATAATGAATCTACAGGCAGGGAACCAGGAGAGCTGGAGCGCTGGGTTTGGGTTTACCCACTGAGTCTAATTAACGCATGCAAAGATGCGTCGAGGAATAATTCAGGAGGACGGAGCCTCAGCATCTCTCCCCCACGTGCCTTGCCCTGGCTTTGTGCTGGAAGAAGCAAAACTTTGCAGAGGTTTTAAATGGCTTTTTTTCCCCCCAAAGAATGTTACAGCCCTGTAAAAGATCCCAGGTAAAGCCAGCTGATTCCCTTCCCCATGGAGCTGCCTGCTGTCCCTCCCAGCGCCCCGGGGTAACGCTGTGTGTCACACCTCTCCCAGAGTTATTACAAGAGTGTTTAGGAATTTGCTTTATATAACCCCTTGTAAAGCCCAGGAGCTTCTTGTCACATCCCTGCCTTCCTTCCCAAGGCCAAAGGTCAAACAGAAGAGCTTTGGTTGTTGGAATTCTCCCTGGTAGAAGACAAGGGGTTTGTTCTTTCGATACAGCTGCTGGAGGGGTGGTTTCCCCAGGATCTCAGTCTCCTCTTCCCGTGTGGAAGGTTTGGAAAGCCTTGCATCCTATCTCAACCCTTCCCTCAGCATCAGGGACCCCCAGAGAGAGCTTCCCACCTGTTGCTATGGCCTTGGGTGCTCCCCTTCCCTCTCCCCAGGATCACCCTGCAGAGGTGATGGGAGAAGGACGAGCATCTCCGAGTATCTCCCCCCACGGACCCACACCAGGAAGAGCTGGGGAGGGTCCCAGCACCACATTCCCCTCTCCTCCCAGCCAGGGGCTGGGCTATGAGTCTGCTGCCAGGGAGGAGGAAGAAAACCCACACTCAGCTTTCCCATTTCTACCTGTTCACTCGCTTGTGGGACTCAGAGCCCCCCCCATCCCAGTGGGGACCCCCCAGACCTCCCCATCCTTCCCACAACCCCCTCCCAGGAACCACAGCTCTTCCTAAATAGTTACTAAAGCCCATTCTCTCTGCTCCCCCCAGGTCTGATGGCACCCTAGCTCTGTGCATTTGTATTTTGGTATGAACAGAAGCTATTTCTATTTTTAACAACTTCTCTAAAAACACATGTTCTTCCTTTTTTCTCCCCCCCCCCCCCCAGTGCTCCCACCCATTGGCATTTCCTGCAAGCAGCAGGGAGAGTTTTTCCCCTGCTTAAAAAGCCTGTCTGCAAAAAAATCCCTGCCTCCAACAGACCAAAACCTGCCTCTGACAGACCAAAACCTGCCTCTGACAACCCTCCCACCAGTGCTGAGCCCAATTTACAGCAGCAAACGATGGGGCATAGGTGAGTGCCCCGGGGAGGAAAAGAGAAACCCCAAAACAAAACCCTAGAACAACCCCAAAACACCCCAGCAAGCCAGGATGCTGAAGGTGAACTCATTAGTAGGCACAAGCTCCAGGTGCCCTCTGCCCCTGAGCATCCCTGGCTGCTCCCTGGGGTGTCTGGGGGGCACTGAGCTGGTTTGGCTGCTCCTTTGATGGCCAGGAGCAAAGAGCTCGCAGATTTATGCACAACATTAAGCAGGATGCTTTGGTCTCCAACTAGGTTAAATTAGCTCTCTGTATTTAAATTGCCTGCTAGCTGGTCAGATGTGAGGCACAGCTGGGAAACAGAGGACTTCCACCCAGCAAGGAGAGGAGGGAATCCTCATGGATGAATCCCTTCTAATTAGAGGATCTTGCTGTGACTCCAACACCCCTCTTGCAGGGTGGGAGAGTCAGAGGAGCAAAGGATGGGTTGCTGGGTGCCTGGTGCCCTGGGTGACAAGCAGTGATGCTGGCAGATGCCAGCTCTGGGTTGAAGCTCACCCTGCACCCCTGAAGTTCCAAACCAGCTGGTGTAAACCCTGAGTTTCCCAGCATGGAGTTACTTGTGCTGCTACTCACAGCACTTTGCCAGGGCAGTGGCACCTCAGGGTGATACCCACGACCCATCCACCTTGGCTAAGAAACACTGGGGGTTTTTTCCAACCCCCTCCCAAGAGGCAATGGGCAGGCTGCACCCTGTAACCCCAGAGTGAGAATCAAAATGCAATTTATTCCCTGGCTCCTCTGGGGAAGGAAAGGGGAGGCTCTCCCTGGGGAAGCTTTAGCAGCTCCCTTCAATTATTGTTTCATGCAACATCCAAAAGAAAAAAAAAAAAAGAAAAATTAAAAAATAAAATAGTGTTTTCAGCACTTTCTTGTATCAAGGAAGTAATTGAGTCAAAATGGAGAAGAAATTATCTATGAAGTTAATTATCTAGCTGACATGTTTTACACTCAGTCATTTCTCACTACCATGCAGGAACTGGAAGCACAGGCATTTTTCTCTCCTGTAATTAATGTGCTTGGAATAGGGTGGAGGAAGAATCAGGGGTTAGCTCTTGGCTGGAGGAGCATGTGCTGGAGAGGAGGCATCCACAGAGAGAGGATGGGAATGCCAGGAAAGCAGAGCCAGCCCAGCCAGGCTCTCCTCAAGCCTGGTTCAGACTATTCCTGCACCCAAGCAGGATGAGACCACCCCAACCTCAAGCTCCTGCCAGCCTGGCATGGACCCCTGCTCACATTTCCATGGGCTGAGGGTTTGCTCACCAGCAGCCTGGGTGTGTGGTGACTGGTCTGTGCCTCCCACAAGCTGCTGGCATCAGTTCCGAGCATCTCCTGGAGCTGGGAGGACACGAGCAGCCCCCTCGACACCTTCCTGCCCCATGACCACTCCCCACAGAGGGGATTTGCTTTCCAGTGTTGCCAAAGGGACCACTTCAGCCCCATCCCTGGGCAGGAGATGCCCAGGCACTGCCCTCACCCACTCACCCACTGCTGCAGCCAGCGAGGCAGAGCCAGCGCCCAGCTCAGCACGTACATTAAATCCCCCTCCCCCCAGCTTCACCCACCCCTCAACGACAAAAGCAGAGCCACATCCCCACAGCGGAGCCTCCCAGCATCCTGCACTCCACACTGGGACCAGTAAACACAGAGAGCATCCGTTGGAAGCAGGAAAGCAAACGTGAGCAGGGATGCTCCTGAGCTTTGATGGGGAAGGGGCTTTGTGCTGCTCTTCCAAAGCCCCTCAGCTCTTGCAGAGCTGCACTGGCAGCCCAAGGGAAGGGAGCACTCCCTTCTTTTTGGCACCAGCACGTGGAAGGGGCTGGGGCAGTGCCTGGCTGGGGGAGCCCCTGGCTGGGGGTCACCTTCCACTTCCCCGAGGTCTGGCAGCAGCGGTGTGACCACATCCCTCCATCCACCACCAGCCCAGAGCCACCAGCTCTACCCCCTGCTCCCTGCCCCACCCCAGGGGCTGTCCCAGTGCCAGGGTCTTGCTCCTGCTGTGGATTCTGCTTCTGATCCCAATGCACATCCAGAGGATGGCACAGCCCCTGAGCAGCTCTACAGTCTCCAGAGGAGCTTGTGCTGCAGCTGTAGGGTGCAGGGTGATGCTGCAGGGACCTACCCAGGCACTTCCCCACACACCTTTCCACACTGGAGCTGGGGATTTCCTCACCATCCTTGCTGCCATCCCCTTCCCAAAGGCAGAGATTCACAAAGGGCAAAGGCAGGAGCAAGGCAGGAGGATTTCCTCCCTCCAGGGAGGCAGAGCTGTGACCCCTGGCAGCAGCACACCACTCGTGTCCCCCCACTGCCTTTCTCCTTGATTTAATTCATTGTTCATTTGCTGCGGTAATTACATTAGGGAAGTGTCAGGCAGGACACAGGAGTCCCTCGGAGGCTGCTAATTGTTGTTGGAACGGAGCCATTCGGGTGGTAATTGAGAGAAGCACGGCCAATCCCCGGCTCCCAACGGGAGATGCTGCAGCTGGGACATCCTGGGACAAAGCCCCACACCCAGGCTTGTTCCTCACCTCCTTAATTACCTGGCCAGATCAGGGGGTGTCACTGCAGGAAAGGTTCTCTCTCTGAGTTGGGGAGGTGGTAGAGCTGCCTCATGCTGATGGGACAGTCCCATCTCTACCTGGGCATGTAGAGCAGGACCCTTCTGTGTTTTCAAGCCGAGACGATGAGCCTGGGGGCTTCCTGGGCACCCCCTGCACCCTTCTGCTCCTGGGACAGCACCTGGGAACAGTGTCTGCAGCCAGATGGGTCCCAGTACCCCGGTGTCCCCAGCCCCAGCAGCACTGGGGCAGATCAGGGCTCGTGGGGCAGACACACAACACCCCCTTCCCTGTCTCCTTCCCCCCCAAAAACACCTCTCCAGCCTCTCCCCCCGGATCAAAGCTGGGGGTCCTGCTTTTCCAGCTGTGTGGCATCCCGTTCCCCAAAACCCTTCACACCTCTCGGGGTCACCCAAGGCCCCGGGTCCTGTGAGAGTCCCAGAGCTCCACTCATGATATTGAAGATAAGGAAATAACCCCCTCCTGGTTTCCTCTCCTTGCCAGAGCCCTCACCCAGCCTCCTGCTGGCTTCCTCCCCTGGGGAGACTGTCCCAGATAAGGGTGATTATAAGGATGCTGGAAGGGGATGTTTGCAGCCTCACTCCTATCTAACAAAAGGGATCATTTTCCCTACATCCTCCCCTTTCTCTTTCTCTCCCTCTAGGAGCAGCATCAAGTGAACTTCTGGGCTCCAGGATCAAAGGGCTCCTAAACTTGAGCATCCCCAGCTCCAGGCAGCTCTGCTCACAGCCACGTGCCTGGCAAGAGGTTCTTTTGGTGCCTTCACAATTAAACACGGCACAATGGGGGGGGGGGGGGGGGGGGGGGGGGAGGGGGGGAATAAGTAAGAGTTTCTTGTGAAATGAAGCAGCTCAGGAAAGTTAATGAGGCAAAAGAATCTGCTCACCGGAAATCTGGAGGTGTCAGGAGTGCCCCAAGGTGATAACTTATCTAATGGAGGATTAAGAAGAGGGGAGGAGGAAGATGACACCTGCCCGGATGCTTATTAGAGCCCAAAGGAGAACATCAGATTCATTCTAGAGGGCAAAGGTACCATCCCATCTATTTTTAATCAGGTCTCGTGTTGGAAGAGCCCTTCTGCTCCCTGCCCTTGCTGTGAGAGACAGGCTGAAACCCAAAGGCTGGAGATGAGCAAACCCCACAGCAGAAAGCTGCTCTTGGGGGGGGGGGTGGCTGGGAGTGAGGGGTGCAGCCAAACCAGGCAGGGAAGGGGGATAGTGTGCACCAGCACACATGGGATGCATGCCTTAGGGTATTTCCAGGGATCTGGGGAGCTGTGACAGACACCTTGCAGCATCTTGATGGCCTAAATGGGTCAGCAGAAGGACAGAAAGAGAAGGAAATTCCCTTGTTTGCCAGCAGTCCTGGTCCCACAGGCTTCACAGCCCTTGGGTCAGTGAAAGCCTTGTTGCTGATGGGCCCCATGCTCAGCCAGGAAGGCTCCAGATCCATACAGCTTCTGAGGACCACACGTGTTTTACAGGCTGGTTTCCATTCCTATGGTCACACTGAAGCTGTAAACAGCCAAAAAAGCCACCTGAGCATCTCTGCTGCCCACACCTGGACCAGCACACAGACCCATCCCCACGTGATGATTCGTATGGATGAGGGGTTAGGGCAGCTTGGAGCAGGACCATCTGTGCTGCTGTTTGCAGTGCAGCCCCAGGAGAGCCTGCACAAGGTCTCCAAACATCCCTCCAGCACCTGGGATCAATCCAGAGCCCAAGGGGATGGGGTTTGGCTCCAGCAGAGATGGACAGGACACCCCCTCCCCCCAGCTCCGATGCGCTCTGCTCCTCAAGAAAGGATCCTTCCCAAAACAAGGTCATGCAGGTGGAATCCTCGTGTGCCTCAGGCCTGCCCTGCCAGCAGGAGAGGCAGCGATTTAACATGCTGCATTAGTTCCACCAGCTCCTCCAGAACCATCTCCCACAGCCCCCTCCTGCCGCTCCGGAGGCTGAGAGCGTCTCGTCCCCGTGCCCTCCTTCCAGGAAAGGCTTTGTGTTTGGAGAGAAAGGCTTAGCAAGGCTTTGGGAGGATAACTCACCCAGATTTTTGCATCTCAGGCTCGGCTTCCCCAGCCCCAGGATCAGCATTTCCACCCTGAAGAGCTTTGCCTTCAGCAGCTCGAGGTACCAGGCACCTGGATGGAGGCGGGTGTGTGCATCAGCATGGCTAATGCCTTCATCCCCAGCGTATGAATATTCAGCAGCTCCAGCAAAATCTCTGTGCCTGACACCCAGCCAGGGATGGGGAGTGGGTACAGATGCTATCTGGGATGCTCCCACCACGGCAGCTCCCCATCCTTGCTGTCTCTCACCCCACCAGCATGTCCATGGGTGCTCAGGGAGGGCTTGGGACAGCCCAGACACCAAGGGGGGAACTCTTAACTCAGGCTTGTTGGAAGCTCTTTGCTCTCTGCTGATGCCTCCTGAGCTGGATGACACGAGGCGCTCCAGGGAGTGGATGGACATCTCCTGAGGATGGGGTGCAGGTTACCCAGCAGGCAACAGATATCCATCAGCTACTAGATGGAGACCCTGACCTTTCCTATTGAAGGAAGCCAACGCTCCTTTTGGAAAAGCCTTGAGCATTCCTATCCTCCTGGGGGGAAGAAGGAAACCAAGCCACCACCACGAAGAGCCATCTGCACTCTTACAGCTCCTTTTCCCAGAGAAATCCAGCGCTGCTGCTCAGCAGGTCCATGCACCTCTGCTGAAACTTGAAGCAGGAGGACAGCTGGGGTCAGGGCAGTGGGGATTTCAGCTCATCCCATGCAGGAGGGCCCCCCCAAAGCTGGCTGAAGAGAGCCCCTCCAACACCACCCTCTCCAGGCGAGATGCTGTTCTCGGTGCCAAGCTGCTCAGCACATCTGGCTCTCTATTTCAGAGCTGTCATTTTCCTGGCTGTTAGAGGAGAGAAGATGGTAAAGAGCAGCCTGGCTTTGCAACACGACTCCTGTGAGAGACGTGACATGTTTATTTTCCCTGGTGCCAACTTCCACATCAAACGCGTTCTCTGTTTCCACGCTGCAAAAGGGAATATCACCCCCCAAACCTCCCCTTCCTGCCAGCACCCAGCTCCCAGCCCCAGCCTTCAGCTCAGCCCCCAGGTCCCTGCCATGCCCCTGACATCCCATTCCACCACAGGCAGAGCTGGATGGGAGTTGACATTTCAGCTGCCTGGCACGAGCAGCAAAGTGAGGGGAGAAAAAAAAAACCACCCTCAAATCTCCCCCCCCCCCAAAAACCAAAACCCCCCATAATTATCTTTGTCTGACTGGAGAAACTTGATGTTTTGTGTGACCCAAATCTCAGCTCGGTCCTAAGTGCTGTCAGGTTGCTGGGGGAAAAACAAAGAAATCTACAAGACATTAAGGAAAGAGGATGGGATGTTCAAACCCAAAGTTCCTGCACGTTAAACCCCCCCCACCACCACCCCTCCTGCCCCCCCACCACGTGGGAACCTGTCAGCTCCTTTGAGATGTTTGCTTGTTTGCTTGTCTCCTGGAGCAAAACAGCCTGGGAATTGTTCACAGCATTGCAAAAAAATATTTAGATTGACCCAAATCCCTGCATTTTCTGCAACTGAAAGGCTCCCATTCCTCCCTCCCTGCCCCCCCTGCCCCCCCCCTCCCTCCACCCAGGGCTGGACACACACCCTGCACAGATGGATGCTCAGCAGAGCTCAGCTTCAGGTGCTGCTTCATTCCTTGGTGGGTTGTTCTTGGTTTATTTTTTGGGGAGGAAGGGGGGGTAGGGAGGGTTTGTTTTGTTTTGGGGTTGTTTGTTTTTTTTTTTTTCCATTATAGACATCATTAAAAAAAATAAACTTTACAATAATACATTTCTGAGTTGTTCTTGTTGCCACTTGAGCATCTTTTCTTTTGAAAAAGAATGGGAAAAAGGAAATTAAAAAAGCCACACTGTAGATGTATCTCTGGTTATGTATATACATACATATATGTAGGTATAGGTGAAGGCTATATACATACACTATATATGTATATATAAAAGAAATAAAACCAAAAAGGAACATAGAGAGGTTTCCAACCACTGATGGGCCAGATCCCCAACCCAAATTTGACCAGACAAAGGTTAAAAAAAGAGAACAAAGCCAAAGAAGAGAAAGAAAAATCTCCCCCCTCCAAGTGACAGATTAAAAACCTCAGGACAAGCTCACAGCGTTTGGATAGTCGTTTCTTTTCTCTTCCATGATAAAACTCTCACCAACCACGGGAAAGAAAACAAAACCAACCCCCATAACAATGCCAAGCCCTCGAGTGAGTCCCCTCAAAGGGTGCAGAAGAGCCTCCTGACAGCGTGTCCCATCCTTCAGGATGCTCTGGGGTGGAAACCTCGCCGTCCTGGTGCACCCAGGCTGATGGATCCTGCAAATCACCTCTGGCAAAGCTCCTCTGGAGGCTTCTTTTCCCTCCCTGGTGCAGCTCGTAGCTCTGGGTGCCCTGCTGAGGGGCATTTTTGGGCGGGGGGCTGTCTCACGGTGAGCTGTGGGCTCCTGCTTTAGAAAACAAACCCAAGGCGCCGTAGAAGACCCCAAAAAAAGGTTAAAAAAACCCAAACAAACCCAGAAAAAGGGGGGAAAAAATGAAAATAGGAAGAAAACCACCCAAGTTTCCCAGCGTGGTGGGGTTCCTCCTGCCACCTGGCCTGCCCAGGCTCCGTATTCCTGCTGTGTCTGAGGGTTTCAGTCTCCAGCATGAGGTGGTCCTTCCCTTGCCCGTCACTGCAGCAGGGATAGAGGCAGAGCGAGCGTGGTGCGCTGGAGCGAGCGTCCCCGTGCTGCTGGGCACTGCCTTCCCCAGCCCCTCTTATAACACCAGCTGCAGCAGGAGGATGGGGGCAACGGGCAGGATCCGGCCCGCCCAGTGTCGGCTGCCACCTGCCTTGGGGTCCAGGAATGTCTTCTGGTCTGGCATGGTGTCCGTGGTCAGCTGGGTCTGTGGGTGAGGGGAGAGCAGAGTTTGGTCAGGGGGCTTTCCAAAGGGAAACCATCCAGCCTTGGGAAACTTCTGCCCTCTGCTCAGAGGTGGCTGGGGTGGAGATTGTCTGGCACATCCCTCCCGAGCTGTCTGCAGTGGGACACAGCTCCCAGCCCTGTGACACCCCCCCTTCCCTGCCCCAAACCTACCTCTGTGTAGCACAGGCTCTGCTCTTTGGACTTGTTTAGCTTCGATCCGTGCTCCTGGAGAGGAGAAAGGAGGGTGGTTTAGTTGGTGCAGGTACATGCACCCCAAGGCTGCTCCTGCCTGGAATCGCACCCTGAGGTTTGGGTTCCCCAGGGAGCTTCATCCCAGCCCTACGCTCGCTCCCACCCCCACCCCCTGCTGCTAACACCTGCCGAGGACCCTGCTTTCACCCACTGACCATGGTCCCCCTGCCCTGCTCCTCTTCTAGCAGCTCCTTACCACCTGAGGAGCCAAGCACCAACCCACGAGCCCCAAAGTATTTCTCAGTTGTCCCCAAACCACATGGAATTGGAACTGGTTTTACCCCAAAGGAGCCAAGGGCAGGAAGAGTTGAGCTTGGGGCAGCTACCCCAGCTCTCTCACCCTGCCAGGGCAGGGGGATGATGCCCTGAGTGATAGGAAGGGATGGGCAGGGTGCTGATATCTCCCTTCCCTGAGCCAGAACCCCCAGGCAGTTCCCAGACCCCTATTCACCAGTGATGGCCTCAACCCTGCCAGTAACCTGTGTGCCAGCACCACATCCATCCTGAGAGATGTGCACTGAGCAGGACTCCCTGCTGCCCTCAGGTCACAGCCCATCTCCTGGCTGATGGACCCACAGAGGGTCCAGACCAGTGCTCCCCCCAACCCAGCCTGCATCAGCAACTGGGCTCAGGTCCTACCTGGACAGAGGTGCAGGTGGTGATGACACTCATGTCATACATGGTGTTGCTGTCATTGATGTCATCTGGCAAGGCAGGGCTCTTCTCTGTCTTGGGGAGCGGGGTGATGGGGGGTGGGGGGTTCTTGGGGGACAGGTTCACGTCGGTGCCGTTGCCGAAGGCTTGGATGGCGTTTCCTGGGGAGGGGGGGGAGAGGAGGGGGTGGGGAGATGTTTAATGCAATGGGAGGGGGGGGAAGAGGGGTGGCACAGTGCCTGTAAATGAGGGGGCAGGGTGAGGAGGGGGCCAGGGGAGCGCCTTACTGAGACAGGGGTTTTCTGTGAAGTCCCTGAGGAACTTCTCACACTCCTCCTCCATGTTGCCGCTGCCCCTGCACGAGCACCAGGGCGAGATGGTGATGCTGGAGGTGCTGGCGTCCACGTAGTTGGGTGTCATGTCAAAACCTGCTCCCAGGCAAGGAAAAGAGATGAGGGGTTGCGGTGGGAGAGACCCTTCACCATCCCAACCCCAGCAGACCCCCTCCTCCCCACCTGGGGACTCACCGATGAGCCCCGCGTAGGAGCCCAGGCACGCCTGGTAGTTGTCCCCAGGGCAGCTCGTGAGGGACTGGAAGGATGCTTGGCAGTTGGTGTGGAAATCAGCCAGACGGGACCTGGGGGCAAAGAGGGAGAATGGGGTGGGGGGCACACAGAGAGGATTTCACCAGGGGTCCCTGTCGGGGCAGACAGCAGGCCTGCCCGCGGCCTAGCTCTCGTCTCCCAAGATTTAGGCCCTGACAATATCCATGGATGGATGGATGGATGGATGGATGGACACAGCAGCAGGACCAGGAGGAATAAAGAGGGGACAGGAGGGGTGGAGGAGCTTATTTCCACTCCTAACCTGATTACTGCCTTGGTTACCCCTTGTCACCCCCATCTCCCTGCTCAGTGTAGCACAAGGAGGGATGGAAGCCCAGTGAATAACTGGTGTACTGGAAATCCAGCTCTGCTGACACAAACTCACCCTCTGGGGATTTTTCTTCCTTGGGATGAAGCAAATCATGGAGACAGAAGGATAAAGAAATGGGCAGGATGCAGAAGAGGATGGACAAATGGACCAGGTGGACAGATGGATGGGCAGCAGCCTTCTGAATTGACTCAGTCATTAAATGAGTAGACACCAGGCTGAGCTGAGGCCCGGGGTTGGATCTCCATCACGGGGAGGGATGGCTGGGAAGCAGCTGAGCTGCTGACACTGTGGATGAACCCTTGCATTTCCCAGCAGAAAATCACTGCTGCTCTTTTCTTTCCCCCCTCCACACTTGGTACAGAAAGAGGAAGGCACACATTCTTTTCCTTAGCTTCCTTCTCCTCCCATTCCTTTAATTCTTAATTAAATGTCACCTTTGTCCAAGCGGTGATTGAATCAGCCAACAGTGCCAGCCTGAAGCCACAAGGACTGCTGAAAATAAAGGGTAAAAACTATGTTCCCTGTTGTTGCTATTGTGGTTTGGAAAGGAACCATTCCTTTCCAGAAGGTTTTGATCAAATTAAACAGAGGACCAAACGAAGCAGAAGGGATTCCTGACATCCACCTGGCATTCTTCATTGCACCCCTTCTCCAGGGGGCTGGGGAGGAGGGGAGGGAAGGTGGGTATCACTGAGGAGGAGCAGAGATGCTGCTGCTGAGCCTGCAGCCAGAAAGCCACTGCTCCTTCACCATGTACTGGGGGAAGGACAGAACAATGCACAGCTGCTCAGGGCTGGGCCAGAGCCCTGGATGCTCCATGTGGGAAGGCTGAGCTTTCCTGGAGACGTCTGCTGTTTCCAGCCATTCCTGGCTGGGTTTTTTTCCAGGTCATGGGGTTTCACAGCCACCACTGCAATCTTAATCTGGGGAGCAAGTGGGTCTCTTCTGGGGGCTCCCTGGTCCTTTGGGGACCCCAGCATCACCCCACAAAGCCAGCCATGGGGCAGGAGCTCAGCACATACTTGGTACCTCCTTTTTCCTGCTTCCCATGGCCAGGAATGCTGGTCACACTCAGCTTTCTCCTGCAGACAGGCTGCCAGCAGCGTGAACTGGATTATTTCCCCACTCACACCAGCTGCCTGACCCACTTACAGCCTCCCAACAGGCTACAAAATTCCAGGGCAAGGTCAGCCCCTTCGTCTGGGTTATCCAATGCTCCCAAGGAGAAGGCAGGACTCCTGGGCACTGCTGTGCCCTTCTACACCTTGACCCCACATGAGGAGCACCAACACAGCCAGTACCAGCCCTCCCTCCCCCTCCCCCTGCAAACAGAGCTCCCCCCAAGCCCACATGCAGGTTCTTTTGGCCAGACCCACTCCTGTTCTCCTCCCTGGTGATTTGGGAAGGAACTCCAGTGGTGCAGGGGGAAGCCAGAGGGTCCCATCCTGCGCCCGTTCCTGGGAGTGATGCTCAGCTCTCAGCACACAGCCCCCATGTGTGAAGCCCAGAGAGTCTTTGCTGGGGACATTGGCAGGGCTCAGCCCTCCCTGCAGCCAAACCCAAGAGGTTTTTCCTCCCCCCTCTTGAGAGGTGGGAGCAGAAGGAAGAGCCTGGGATGGGTGTTGAAGAGCAGCAAACCAATTCCTCTCTGTGTTGGGTCCAGTCCTGTTCAATATCTTCATTGACACCTTGATGAGGGAACAGCACCCACCCTCAGCAAGTGCTGCTGATCCAGAGCTGGGAGGGGTGGCTGCCAGGCAGGACACTGCGCTGCCATCCAGAGCCCTGGCCAGGCTGGAGAGCTGGGCAGGGAGAGACCAGATGGGGTTCAACAACAGCCAGTGGAGAGTCTGGCCCCTGGGGAGGAAGAACTGCTGGAATCAGGACAGGCTGGGGGGGAGCTGCTGGAGAGGAGCTGTGTGGAGAAGGACCTGGGGGTGCTGGGGGGTGCCAGGGTGGCCATGAGCCAGCAGTGTGCCCTGGGGCTGAGAGAGACAATGGGATCCTGGGGGCATCAGGAGGAGTGTGGGCAGCAGGTGACAGGAGGGGATCCTCCCCCTCTGCTCTGCCCTGGGCAGGCCCCAGCTGGAGTGTTGTGTCCAGTGCTGGGCTCCCTGGGCTAAAAAGGACAGGGATCTCCTGGAGAGAGTCCAGAGAAGGGCTACGGAGATGATTAGGGGCCTGGAACATCTATCCTATGAGGAAAGGCTGAGAGAGCTGGGGCTGTTCAGCCTGGAGAGAAGACAACTGAGGGGGGACCTGATCAATGTCTATCAATATCTGAAGGATGGGATGCAGGGGGAATGGCCAGCCCCTTCTCAGTGTCTGTGGGGACAGGACAAGGGGCAATGGCTGCAAGTTGGAGCACAGGGAGTTCCACACCAACCTGGGGAAGAACTTTTCCCCAGTGAGGGTGAGGGAGCCCTGGGACAGGCTGCCCAGGGGGTGTGGAGTCTCCTTCTCGGGAGAGATTCCAGCCCCGTCTGGACACCGACCTGTGCAGTATGAGCTGGGGAGCTGCTCTGGCAAGGGGATTGGACCCCAGGAGCTCTCTAGAGGTCTCTTCCAACCCCTGTGATTCTGTGATTCATCTTAGGAAGGCATTTGGATTCCCTCCTCCTCCTCCTCCTCTCCCTGGGAGATAAACGGAGCTTCCCCCAGCGCTTCCCCTCTCCCAATGGAAGGTGAAGGCCCGTCAGTTCCCTGCAGGAACTGTGGCAAGTTCATCACCCAGTGCCATGCAGATTTGTCACACTGCTCCCCAGGGTCCTGCTCCTGGCTTGTAGCATCCTCTAAGGCAAATGTTATTCTTTTCATTATACATGACAAGCCAGCTGGTAATCTTTCCAGAATATCCAAGCCAGATGTCACTCTTTCCGTTGTGTACGATGAGTTTGCAGTCGCTGGATGAGACTCTTAGCTGCCAGGAAGAAACCTTGCTGGAGCAGCCCCATGGCTTCTCAGATTTCTGCTTTAAAGAGCCTGGGCAAAGGGAGGGAAAAAATAGGGGGAAAAAAAAGAAGGAAGGGAAAGGGAGCCAAGTCCATCTTAGCAGAAACAGGAGGAATTGGTGCCAAATGGCTGGCTGGCAGCTCGAGGCAGCAGGTGGGTCTGGCCAGTCTCTGCCTGCAAACAGCCAGACCTGAGCTGGGAAGAACTGGGCTGGCAGCTGGGTGAGGGATGGAGGAGGAGGGTGACGTCACTGGGAGCTGCAGGGCACAGCCGTGGAGGGCAGGATGCTTTCCTGAGAGGCCTCCAAGTCCAAAGGAGGAAAAAATGAGTGAAACAAGGATTAAGAGGAACGACTTGTGTGCTTAGAGATGTATCAGATCCCAAACCCGCTGCCAAGTTAAGGGTTTCCAAAGTGCTTCTCTTTGATGTGTCTAGAAAACATGTCTGATTGCTGGGTGAGAAGACCAAGACAACCCCAAGGGGAGGCAGCCCCAGTGATCCAGTGGCTTTAATCCCTCTCTTTATCCCTGCCCAACTCCAGACACCTCCCAGGGACCTGGGTCACAGAATCACAGAATCATGAAGGCTGGAAAAGCCCTCCAACCATCCTCCAACCATCTCCCTACCACCTCTATCACTCACTAACCCACACCCCTGAGTCCCTCATCCAAGCTCTCGTTGGACACCCCGAGGGGCAGTGACCCCACCCCCTCCCTGGGCACCCCATTCCGATGCCCAACTGCTCTTTGGGAGAAGAAATGTCTCCTCATTCCTAACCTGAGCCTCCCCTGGCACAACTCCCAGCCATCCCCTCTCATCCTGTGGCAGGGTATCTGCCAGAAGAGGCTGAGCCCCAGCCCCCTACAACCTCCTGGCAGGGAGCTGGAGAGAGCAAGAAGGTCTCTGCTGAGCCTCCTCTTCTCCAGGTTGAACACCCCCAGCTCCCTCAGCTGCTCCTCAGAGGATTTGCCCTCCAGCCCCTTCCCCAGCCTGGTTGTCCTTCTCTGGACTTGCTCCAGCACCTCAGTGTCCTTCTTGTAGTGAGGGACCCAAACCTGAACCCAGCACTCAAGGGTCCCTGCAGTGCCCCCCCAGCAAGACATCCCCCATGTAGGGACCATCCCATCAGCTCCTCTCCCAGCTGTGCTACCTCAGCTTGCCAGACACCCTGACATTCAAAGTTACACAGCAGAGGAGTTTGGATTGTTGGGGTGTTGGGGTTTGGGGGGGTGGGAGGTGGGGTCTGCTTGTTAGTGCAATCTCTTAAGCAGAAAAATCCCTGGAACAGATGCAAGGTGCCTAATTGGGTGCTAATTGTTCCCATCACCACATGCCTATGAGAAGCCCCAGCGCTGGTAATAACTCCCCACCCATCAAAGGCAGAACAGTCTCAAGCTCTTGAATATTTCATGCAGAAAATGTCCAGGATGCCCAGATTACTCAAGACGTGTTTTTCACAGGCAATTTACAGGGACCAAGGAAAAATGGCTTGAACAGACACCAGCGTGGAGAGGCAGCTTGAGAAACGTGCCTCTCCCCCTCCCCTCCCTCCCCTGCAGAGCAGGGGATGTTCAAGAAGCTGTGACAACATGCAACAAACTCAGCAAGACATGAAAAACCCACGGGCCCGCTGGGCATCCTCCTCCCAGGGCTCACTCTGCCTGCTCATCCTGCTGGAGAGGAACGCTTCTGAAGCCAGGAGATGCTGAGATTTAAAGAGATATACTTTATCTAGTATATTATATTATTCTATAGATAAATATTTATGTTAGAAGTTATATATATAGTTATATGTTAAAAGTTATATAGTTATATATTAAAAGTTAATATAGTTATATGTTAAAAGTTAATATAGTTATATGCTAAAAGTTAATATAGCTATATGCTAAAAGTTAATATAGCTATATGCTAAAAGTTAATATAGCTATATGCTAAAAGTTATACAGTTATATGCTAAAAGTTATACAGTTATATGCTAAAAGCTATACAGTTATATGCTAAAAGCTATACAGTTATATGTTAAAAGCTATATATATAGTTTTATAGAGTTATATAGTTAAATATATACATATATATAAAAAAATTAGCCTCAACCACCAAGAACAGTGGTGTGTATATATATATATATGTAGTTTTATAGAGTTCTATAGTTAAATATATAAAAATTAGCCTCAACCACCAAGAACAGTGGTGTGTGTATATATATATATAGTTTTATAGAGTTCTATAGTTAAATATATAAAAATTAGCTTCAACCACCAAGAACAGTGGTATATATATATATATATATATATATATGTAGTTTTATAGAGTTCTATAGTTAAATATATAAAAATTAGCCTCAACCACCAAGAGTGGCCAGGGATTTCCAAGAGCCCTGGGGACAGGGATCAGCTAAAGAAATGAGAGAAGCTGGAGTAAAACTCCACTTTTCTGGGTGATCCTCCAGTAAATAGTTCACAGGGAGGGGAAAGAAAAGAAAGTTAAAAAAAAAAAAAAAAAATCAATGGAAATATTAGTTTTATCCAGGAAAAAGGATCTGCCACCTCTGGGGAGTGAAGTCACCTCATCTGGTCTGAGCCAGGAGGGCTTCAGTCCTGCTCTTAGGGGAAGTTGTATCACTGCTGTAGCCCAGCATCTCTGTAGGACAGGCACTGCTCCCTCATCCCAAAGCCACCCCTCACCCAGGGAGGAGGGGGGGGGGGGGGGGTCGTAGGGAAGAAGCCAAGCCAGAATGAACCAGAGAGAGGAAGCAAAGGAGAGTTGTTCACCCCAAATTAGAGCAAGCAGAACCAAGCCGTCAAGAGGGGGGGAGGAAAAAACAACCACAAGGACAGACAGACAACAGCCCAACTGCTGCAGTAGGAGCCATCAATTAAGAACTCCGAGCTACCCATAGGTATTTTTAGGACTCTGCCTTTCGATTCATCACAGATAACAGCAGTTGAAAGGCATTTCTTTCCCTTTTTCCCCCCTTTTCCTTTTCTCCTGTGCTCAAAGCCTGTCATTACCCTGGAAGGGAAGAATTAAACACACGCATCATTTGCTTTTAATTGAGGGACTGTTCTATTTCATTGAACTGCTAACTAAGCCGAACAGGAGATTGTGTTTACATAAGCAAACCCTGAGTCAGTATAGACTTGCTGTCACATTAAGTCAATACTTATGAAGGCTCTCTATTTAATTATTCAGTGAGAATTGACTGATCACTGTGTTAAGAGAGCGGTTAAGCCTTGAGCAAGGTGGCTGCTGGAGATCCCTTCCAGCTGACGCTGGGTAAGGATGCCCAGCGGGTCCCAGGGGTAAGGTATCCAGGGGGTACCCCCTCTTTCTGTCCCCCACACTGGGAAGGCCAAAACCTTCGTGGATTTGCTAATTCAAGGTCGGATTTGGAGGTTGCAGGCACCTCCATTGCCCAGCCCTGGTGCAGCCACCCATCACCCATGGGCAGTCCCACTCCAGTCCCACCTCACAACCTTCTCTAACCACTCTTACCTCAATTATTCAGCATTTCTAACTGTGTGTCAGAAATACTGGGGGATTTCCAAGAGAAAAGTGTGCAGGCTCTCTGGAAAATGAAACCTTGCTCCTCTCAGGCAGCTCCCAGAGCTGCTGTTTAAATCCTGGAGCATTTTCCCCTCCTCTGTCTTCATCCCAGCCAGCGATGAGGACAGCAGAGCCCCACTTGTGAGCCGCTCTCATTACACAGCCTAATGAGAAAGTTGAGCTGCTGCTCCACTGTTTATCAAGGAAACATCCATTACAGATGGCAGTTTGTCTGTGCTAAACAAAGAGCATGAAGATGAGGACGTGGGGTTAAAAAAAAAAAACACCCCAGCATTTTGTTCCCTTGTTTGGTGTTTAATCAATCCCAGGCACTCCTGGATCCGTGCCTTCCCCAGCAAGCATCCCCAGCCAAGCCTCCCTCCCCACTCCTTGGGCAAGGTTTCCCCTCCCAGGGGGTATCACTCCTGATTTAGCATCCCAAAGCCCAGCCAAAGAGCAATGGTGCTGTGCAGAAACACACCAGGCCAACGCACATGGACACGGGGTGGGGGGGAGCCCTGCAAAGAGCCAGGCAGGATCCATCCATCCCCCTTTCCTCAGCCACAACCACGCTGCAAACGGGGGAAGGGGGGGGGGGGGGGAACTCAGGCAAAGGAAATGTCACCCTGCTTTTGGATGCTGAGGAGCTACAGCGAGTGGAGGCTGGGAAATTCTTCAGCACCAGCATCACTGAAGCATATAAGACCAGATTATTTGTGTTCCTGACTTGCTGATGCAAGATGAAAAATACAGCGAGCTGCAGCTGCTGAAATCAGCTCTTTTCCTCCCCTTCCCTTCCCTTTCCCCTTAGCTGAGGTTAGTGCTTTGCAAAAGGTTTTTATGCTCTGGGAGGCTAAAACCTGTCCGTTGCAATCAGGCACAAAGCTGGGGGAGTGTGTCAGGCTCCTCCGTTGCGCCAGGAAAAGCTGCTCCCAGCACCAAGAGCTTCCCAAATTGCAGCAATCCCAGCCTGATTGCTCCTCTGCTCTCACAGGAGCCAGCCAAAGGGGCTCTGGGCATCTCCCTGGGGTCGTTTGAGCAGCCTCCACGGGTCAATGCTGTTCAGATTGTTTCTTCCAGAGCAAAAGCCCAGGATTTGAGCCTGGAATAAGTCAGATCCTGCGCCCTGCTCTCAGGAAGGGAAGGGCAGAGGTTGAGCACTCGCCCTTGCCAGGTCCTGAGCCCACGCAGAGGCACACAGGAACTCGGGGGACACATCCTGTCCCCTTCTAGTCCTCAGCCTCTCTGTACAGGCTGCACAGCATCTCTGCAGGAACCCTCCCCCGGGGTGGCTGGGACCCTGCTCTGTGCTGGGTCACTGCCTGCTGCTTAAAATATCCCAGCCCAAAGCATCGCCTTCCGCTGGTGGCGATGGAAGGAGCTGGTGGCCTTTATCTCCCCAGCTTTGTGACCACTGATGGGACTGGGGGTGATGTTCAAAGACCATTTAACCCCAGTCCTGAGCAGCAGAAAGCCAGGAAAAGCTTCCAGAGTGACTCTGTTCCACACCAGACCCTTCATCTCCCCTCTTCCCCGACTCTTCTGCTGCTCTCGGGCAGGAAGCCAGGGGACCTCAGGATGGCTGGTGTCCTGCAGGAACAGCAGCCCCTACAAGGAGCATCCCCCAGCTGACTGAGCCAAAAGAGTCCTATCGTGGTACCAAGGGCTTTGCCCTTCATTAGGCGTTCAGCCAGGAGGCTCAATTGCACTCGCAGCCCGTGCAGGAGCAGCATCTCCTCTCCCTCAGCCTCTGGGTTTCAGAGCAGCTTGCTGATCTGCTGCTGAGTTCAATGCCCTTGCCAGTCCCTGCTGCAGATCAAGAGGATGAGCATCCATCTCTGGCACGGATGGGGAAATCCCACAGCAGAGCCCAGCCTCACCTTGCCTTGTGGGCAAGGGTGCCAGGACATGGAGGGGTGGGGGGGGTTTCATGCCCCTGTTGCTCCTGGGTGAGGCTGGTGGGTGCAGATGCTGTGGGCAGGAGGATGAAGCCCCTTCCCAGCACCCAGTGAGGAGCTTGGCAGCTCCTGCCAGTGCTTTGTTATTTATAAACACCTCAGAGATGCAGGAGGAAGAAGAGAGCCCACCCAGCACCAGGCAACTCTGCAGAACCCCCTCCCTGAGCCCACAAAACCAGCCCAGAGAAGCAAAGGGGACACCAAACCACCACAGACACCCTGCCCACACGTGGAGATAAACATCAGAGAGGAGCAGCACAAGCTGCTCCCCCAGTGCTGGACCAGCAGCACCTTGAGGGGCCCTGGAGCTGCTGGAAGAGTTTGCATTGCCCACCCAAAGAGCTGGGGAGAAAGAAGCTGGATCCTCTCTCAACATCAATAGAGAGGAATTCTTATTCCCCCCACCCCCTCACACACATCCCCCCCCTCAGCAGGGGTGCTGGGCTCACCCCAGGCAGGTCACTGCTCCCAAACACTTTCGTAGCTGCAGACACAAGGAGGTCCAGAGAGCTGCTGGAGTGTGGCAGCAGCTCAGAGCACCCTGGGCTGCAGGCTCTGCTCTCAATGCCTCTCATGCCCAGGGACCACAGCCTGGGTGCAGGAACGGCTCTGAGTGGGGGAGGTTGGAGCAAACCTGAGCCTGGGGAGTGCTGCCAGAGCACCCCAAAGCAGTAGATGGGATGGGACCTTCACTTGCAAGCCCGGATCTGAGGAGTGCATCCATGCCCAGCCCCTCAGCACCCTTCCTGGGGAGAAAACAGCCAAGAAAAGGCAAAACTCTGCAAACCAGAGTGCCTGGAGCTGGGTGTATAAATAAGCACCAGATTTGGGTGCTTTGCAAGACTCCCCCAGGCCAGGGCCACCTTTCCCCAGCCCATCAGCATCCTCACTAACTCAGAGCATAGAGCCCAAAGCAACGCTCCCCCCTTTGCTGCTTCACCTCTTCTGGGTGGAACCTCACTTCATACAGGCTTATAATGAATGCTCAGCAGCACCCTGGTCCCTCTGGTGTGTCCCCTCCCCATGCCACACTCCTAACACCCCTTATATCCCCCTCCTTGAGCATCCCCACAGCACCGAACATCTCAGCAGACGTTGTGCTTGCTGCTGGAGAGGTGGTGCCATTAATTTGGCCACGGCTCAGTGCAGCCCCAGTATCTTTTATTCATAGGCATGGGCTTATCCTATTACTTTTTTGATGAACAGCCACATTCCCACGTTCCAAACGCAGCCAGAGGAGGACCTGACACCACGTTACTTATTCATTTCACCCACAGGCTTGGGGAAACTCCATCACCTTGATGGCACAAAGACCCTCCTCCTTGGAGGAAACATGTTCTTTAGGAGGCTGATCCAGCCCCTGAGGGTGACAAGGAGGAGGGTTTTTTTCCCCAAGAATAATGAGTTTCATAACAGAACAAAAGGCTGATTCTCCTGATTTTTGCTTTGCCATGGGGAAAAGGGGGGGTGTCACCAGCTGGGAAGGTTCTCTGGGGGTGCTGAAAGCACGCTGAGGGATTCTGCTGCTTGCAGGGTGCGGGTGAGCCCAATGCCACAGTGGTTTTTGTGGATTCACCCCCCTCCCCCAGAGCCTGGGGAGATGGAGAAGGCCTGGAGGTGTAGGGGGAGCAGAGCTGGTGTGGTCCCAGGGACTCAGTTTCACCATTCCCAGTGGAAAGGCAGCTCCATCCCTGCTGCTCTGCTTCTGCCCTACCACTCTGCCCCACTGTGAGCGCTGCCAGGGGGGCATCTCCCCACTGCAGCCTCCCAGGCTAAGCATGGGGATGGGCAGAGCTGTGGTTTTGCAGCAGGGTGGAGGGCTTGGTTGGCAGCCCCTGTGCTCACAAACCACACACAGCCCCTCACAAGCCCAAGGTGGATTCCAAAGCAATGGGGACCATCTCAAGGCCACGTCTCAGCCCACAAACGCCTCTGTGAGCAGCCAAAACCCTGCTGACTCTTCCTGTCTTACACACATATATACATATATGTATACACACACATAGAGCTACTGGAATCACAGAAACACAGGGGTTGGAAGGGACCTTGAGAGCTCATCAGGTGTTGGTGCGGGGAGACCTGCAGACCACAGAGGGTGTTGCATGGGGTCGTGGCCAATTTTGGGATGCTCTGTTGTTGCATGATGCTGTTCCAAGTTTATTGTTTGTATCTGCCCAGTGATGGGCAGAACTTCCCAGCCTGGTTTCCTCCTCCACTGGAATAGGCTGCCCAGGGGGTGTGGAGTCTCCTTCTCTGGAGAGATTCCAGCCCCATCTGGACACCGACCTGTGCAGTATGAGCTGGGGAGCTGCTCTGGCAGGGGAGTTGGACCCCAGGAGCTCTCTAGAGGTCCCTTCCAACCCCTGGGATTCTATGATTCATCGTAGGAAGTCATTTGGATTCCCTCCTCCTCCTCCTCCTCTCCCTGGGAGATAAACGGAGCTTCCCCCAGCGCTTCCCCTCTCCCAATGGAAGGTGAAGGCCCGTCAGTTCCCTGCAGGAACTGTGGCAAGTTCATCACCCAGCGCCACGCAGATTTGTCACGCTGCTCCCCAGGGTCCTGCTCCTGGCTTGTAGCATCCTCTAAGGCAAACGTTATTTATTCTTTATATATTATATATAATAAGAATATATTATATAGATTATATAATAGTATATATTATATAAAATAATATGTAATAGATGATAGTTAATATGTTATATATTATCTATTACATAATAGCATATGTTATATATAATAATGTGTAATAGATAATAGTTAATGTTATATATTATCTATTACATAATATTTTGAACTATATATAATATAGTATATATAGTATAATCTATATTATATATTATGTATGATATATGATATATATTATATTTTTTATTTCTTATCTCCCTTCCAGCCCCTGTGGTTCTGTGACTCTGTCTCCCCACCACCACCCCCGGGAAGGGCTGGGATGATCCACAGCAGAGCCCAGCCCAGCCCTTACCTGCAGAGGTGATCCACCCGGCAGGTGTTGCGCAGGTCCAGGCAGTTGGGCTTCTCCTTGTCCTCGTAGGAGCAGGAGGGGACGATGGTCTGGCGCCGGCGCTCGGCGCAGGCCTGGTCCTTGCAGGAGCAGAAGAGGAGGCGGTAGGTGTACTCGCTGGGCACGCGGTCGAAGAACTGGCGCAGGGCCTTGTGGCACTTCCTGCGGCTGCAGTGCTCGGCCCCAGCGCTCCTGCTGCAGGTGGAGATGTAGCCCGAGCGCAGGCGCTTGCAGTTGTCGTTCAGGTTGCAGGCTTTGGCTGCGTCAAGGCAGTGGTTGCTCTTGGAGTTGGTGGCGGGGTCCATTCCTGCCCGCGGAAGGGAGAGGGGCAAAGGGGGTGAGCAGCACCGAAGGGGGGGGGGGGATGGGGTCAAGATTGGGGGGTGGTCTCATGCTGGGGAGATGGCTTCCAGATGGGGGGACGGCCTTGAGCTGGGGAGACAGCCTAGAGATGGGGGGATGGCCTCATGCTGGGGGGATAGCCTCCAAATGGGGGGGGACGGCCTTGAGCTGGGGAGACAGCCTAGAGATGGGGAGACAGCCTAGAGATGGGGGGATGGCCTCAAGTTGGGGAGATGTCCTCAAGTTGGGGAGATGGCCTCCAGATGGGGGGGATGGCCTTGAGTTGGGGAGACAGCCTCAAGATAGGGGGCATCTTGAGCTGGGGGGATGCCATATTGCTGGGGGCATGGCCTCCAGCTGGGGGGATGGCCTCCAGCTGGGGGGATGCTACACGGAAGACTTGTGTCTGCTCCAACACGTTCCTGCCCTGCTGTGCTGGATCCATCCCTGGGGTACCCCGCCACCACCTTCATTCCCACCCCCTGCACCATTTGGAGGCCCTCCTCCAGCTCAGAAGGGGTTAGGCACCAGGTCAAACAGCTTGCAGTGCATTATTCATGCCAGGGATTTGCAATATGTATATTTTTTTTCTTGTCAGTTATTCAAAGAATAATTATTAATTATTCAGCCTTCTCCAAAGCAGAGTCATCTACCAAGCTGCACAGGGCATCCCCCCACCCCAGCTCCCACATCCTTTCCTGGGGCTCCCCAAAAACAGCATCACCTCCAGCCAACCCCCAGACCCAGCTGGGCACCACCCAGACAGGGATGACAGGGACAAGGTTGCCAGCCAAGCCAGGGGCTGTCCACCTGCCCCACACCATCCAGACCCCCCAGCTGGGAGCTAGGGAAGGTGTGCATGAGGGAACACTCCCTGGGATGGGTGATTTATGGGTGGATCTGCCTTGAAAAATAGTGCAAGAGGCAGGAAGGGCACCTGAGCTAAGAGAGGTGTTTGAGCTGATGGATGGTCGGAGCATGAACCAGTGCTGTGCTGAGGGGAATCCTCCTCCTTCTCCTCCTCTTCCTTCTCCTCCTCCTTCTCTTCCTCCTCCTTCTCCTTCTCTTCCTCCTCCTTCTCCTTCTCTTCCTCCTCCTTCTCTTTCCCCTTCTCTTCCTTCTCCTTCTCCTTCCCCTTCCTCCCCCTTCTCTTCCTTCCCCTTCTCCTCCTCTTCCTCCTCCTTCTCCTTCCCATGTTTGGAAGACAGAAGGTTAAGGAGCTTTGCACCCTCCCCTAGAATGGGGCAGGGCAGACATCACCATTTCACAACAGGACCCATCCCCCCCAGCCTTGATGGTGCTAGGGGGTCCCCTCCAGTTCAGGGCTGAGGATGGACACAGCTCGTGACACTGATGTCTCAGAGGAGCAGAAGGGGGAAGAGATGCTTGCAGGGGCAGGGGGGCACATGACTCTCTTTTCTCCCTGCCCAGACCAACTCCTGGGGGTTTTTTGGGGGGGGCAGCTCTCTGGTACAAGCCTGGGATCTGTGCAAAGTGCTGGCTTCTTGCCTAATCCTGGGGGAGCATCGCTCCTGCCCTGCCTGAGACCTGTGGAGACCTGGATGCATTTTAATCGAGCTGCTGCTGGAGAGCAGAGGGCTTCTGGGGAGCTCATTAACAAAGCACGGGCATGAAAGTTTCATGAGGTGAGAAGGGAACAGGGAGAGGGGGGGCAAGGAGCCAGGGAGGGGACAGCACTGGGAGACCTGCTGCCACCAGCCAGGGCCTGAGCCAGGCTCAGGGTTGGGGGAAGAAGAGGGGGATGGGGAAGGCAGTGTAGGGCTGAGTCGGGGGGGGCTCTGGCACCCACCCACTTCATGGGTGCTGCACAGCGTGGGGCTACTTTCCCCAGCCAGACCCTCATCCTTCTTCCCCAGAGGAGTTCCAGAGGGCAGGACCCAGCATCCCTCAGGCACACAGAGCATCCTCATCACCCGGGTGGGATGCTCTGCTCCGTGGGTGGGGCTCTGGGAGCCCAAAGCCCTACATGGGGGGAGAGTTGAGGTGCTTCCAGCCCCCTCCCATGGTCCTGGCAGGCTGCTCAGGGAGGGCAGGAGCAACCAGAGCAGCACAGCCTGCACCCAGCCCTGCTCCCTTGCACAGCCCCTTCAGTCTTAGGAAGGGAAGGAAACTCCTCACTACCCCCCAGGCAATTAGCAGCCTCCAGCCTTGGCATCAGAAGCAACACCAACACCTCATTCGCTTCCATCCCTCAAGCTCCAGGTCCGGGTTGGGGGGGGTCCCAGGGCAGCTGCTCCCCACTCCCACCCCCTCCAGCCCCAAGAGAGGGGGATAGAAGCCCCAGCTCATCTCCGGAGCACAGGGATGGCCATTCCCCCGCTCCTTCCTCCAGCCCCCGAACTGCCAGACAGGCTGCCCGCTCCTCTCACACTGCTTTTCTGAGTAACTCAGCCCAGGAGCGTTTCATCCCCCACTCCAGACACTTTGCTTTTCATTCTTCCCGGCAGCTAAAATATTTCCTTGACGCTAATGTAACGCCGAGCGGCGGCGGGGGACAGGGGGGGGCGGCAGCCCCAGCCCCGCTCAGCGCCCCGGGGGCAGCCCGGCACCCGCATCCTGCGAGGCAAAACCCTCCGGCAGCGGGGCTGGGGGGGGATGCAGGGGCACAGCCCTCCGCTGAGGTGTCCCCAAGGGAGACGGGGTGGCTGCGGGCATCGCTGGGGGGGGACCCCCCTGGCTGAGGGGGGCATGGTGGGCATCACTATGGGGGACCCCAGCTGAGGGGGGGGCACAGCATCACTGTAGGGTATCCCCCCGGCTGAGGGGGGGCACAGCATCGCTGTGGGGGACCCCAGCTGAGGGGGGCATGGTGAGCATCACCATGGGGTATCCATCCCCCCAGCTGAGGGGGGGCACAGCATCACTGTGGGGTATCCCCCCAGCTGAGGGGGGGGCATGGTGAGCATCACTATGGGGGACCCCAGCTGAGGGGGGGCACAGCATCACTGTGGGGTATCCCCCCGGCTGAGGGGGGCATGGTGAGCATCACTGTGAGGGACCCCGGCTGAGGGGGGCATGGTGGGCATCACTGTGGGGGACCCCCCCGGCTGAGGGGAGGCACAGCATCACTGTGGGGGAACCCCCGGCTGAGGGGGGCACAGCATCGCTGTGGGGGATCCTAGCTGAGGGGGGCATGGTGGGCATCACCATGGGGTATCCCCCCAGCTGAGGGGGCACAGCATCACTGTGGGGGACCCTCCCGGCTGAGGGGGGCACGGCATCGCTGTGGGGGACCCGGGTGCCAGCCCACATGCAGCCCCGTGAGGTCTGGGGGAGATAGTGACCCCCAAACCCCAGCTGAGGAGGGGGCTCTCGGGGGAAGGGTTAAGAGGAGGGGGAAGGCATTTGGTGACCTAATCTGAAAAGGGGGGTGGGGGGTGGCAGCACCGAGGGTTGTCATGGAAACAGATGGCAGAAGAATGGAGGGCAGTGGAGTTTGGGTTCCCGAGGGGGAAGGGGGGCTGTGGGGGGCAGAGATGCTCCCCAAGGGCTCACACCCTTCTCCCCACAGTGCAGCTGGAGGAGGGGGGCTGCTGCCCCTGGCTCTGCCATGGCTGTGGGGCCGGGGCTCAAAGCAAGCCCCCACCTCAGCTCCCCCACTCCCACCAACATCTGGTCCCACCAGGAAGCTCCAGAATGGAGAAGTTCTGTCCCAAAACACACTCAGGAAGCAGCCCCGACATCACTCCCCTCCACCTGCATCCCAGCCCGCTGCGGGGGGGGGGGCTTGTGTCCCCCCCTGAGGAATGCTCACGCCACCTGGGGTTGATGGAGCTGATGGGCAGGTGATGGGCAGGTGGCATTCCAGGGTGGCCACAGGAGGGGAAGGAGCTGCCGGTTCTCTCTCTAACAGGTCTGCACTCCCGGGCAGGAGCGGATGCAGCAGGGGAAGCTCGTTGCTTTTATTACCTGAGAAAATTGAAGCGAGTCTGAAGATGTCAGAGAGACGGGAGGTGACCGGCTCGTAGGGGGAAGCTTCATAGAACTCTTCTCCTGCAGAAGGAAAGGGAAAGGGGAGAAAAAATCCCGAATTAAACCCCACAGCCAACAACCCCAGCCACCTCCAAGGCTACAGCTGGGGGCAGGCACCTCCCTGGCATGGATCTGGGGAGGAACACACACCCCCACCCCCCCCCAAAAAAGCCTTTCAAGCCCTGCACAACAGAAGGGAAAGCTCATTTTGGACCGACTCAGCTTGATTCCTGCTGGCTGGGAGCTTGCAGCCAGGCTGCTCCAGGGGGGCTGCCTGCAGCTGGGTCCTGCCCTGAGCTCCACTCCTTATCCAAGTGGGGGTTTGGCAGCAGCTGTGTCCAAACTGACCTCCAAAGTTGAGGGAATCTGGCTTGGAAAGGTCAACGTTGAGTGACTGCATCCGCAGAGCCTGGGCCAGCTGGAGGGGGCAGGGTCTCTGCTCAGGATTGTCTTCTGGATGGTGTAGAAACACACCAAATAAAAAGGGCTCTGCCTAAAGTGAAAGCCCCACTGTAAAGAGTGTTTCCTGCTCCACTCAGGCTCTGGTGAGCTTTGGGGGAAAGGGGGGGGGGAGATGCAGACCTCATGTGCCAGAGCATCCCAACACACCACACCCTGGGGGCTCCTCCATCCCAGTGCACACTTTCCAGAGGGAACCTGAGCACCATCTCTCTGTCCCCAGGCTGGGAGCAAAGCTCCCCCGTCCCACATTCCTTTCCCATCTTTGGTTTCAGAGCGAGCCCCACGTGCTTCCACTGCCTGCCCTCCCTGTAACTCCAGGAGGCTTCAGGAGAGCCAGCCGCGGCTCTCAGGAGAGGAAACGCTCTCCCCAAACCCCAGCAGCCACAGGAAAAAGAGAACAATAAAATAATTAGAAATAAAAATCAATGGCTGGACTTTGAAAGCCCCAGCAGAGGCTGACCAGCAGCCCTGGGCATCGATCTCTGCTCTGCCTGGCAGCCCTTCCACCAGCATCCCTGGGTGTCCTCGCTGTGCTGCGCCCTGGGGATGGGCCCTGGCATCCCAGGACGGCTCCAACCCACGCCTGCTGCACCGAGTTATTATTAGCCCGAGGCAGCAGCGTTTATCCCGTGTAATTAAGAGGCCACTTGAAACCCTGTGCTGGAAAACAAGCTCATTAGGAGGCGGGGATCAATGTGGGAGGGCTTGCTCCCAGCTCAACAGCTCCTCAAGCCCCGTTCCTTGGACGTTTGGGAGGGCAGAGCAGGGTGGCTGAGCCCAAAGAGGATGCCAGGCTGCTGGGCTGTGGGGTTTCAGCCCAGCACCCAGCACCTGGCCTCCCTGCTCCAAGGGGGATGCTAGGCAAGGGTGGGGGCAGGAAAGCAGCCTGCAAATTCCTCCTGCCTCAGGCCAACCCCCCTTCACCTGGCTGGGATTCCTGAAGCTCTGATGACAAATAGCACCTTTATTAAAGTGCATTTAGGAAACACTGTAACCTCCTGCTATACTGCTTTGCCAATGCAATAAATAATTAAACACTAACCGAACCCTGCTGCTTGCAAGGAATATTACCCAGCATTAAAAGGGCAGTGGACTTTTCTTGAGCTCGCTGAGATGCAATTAACCCCCAGGAATGAGACTGGAGGGAAAGCAGTCCTCCTTAATGGCAGGGACAGCCTGGCTCCTGCAGCAGAGGGGCTGGGCAGCTAGAGAGTCCCTGCTAAAAGGCACAAAGTCAGCATCTACCTCGGGCTCCTCGTAGCTTTTACACTCGCTGGTTTTATGCACATTAAAGCCCTGAGCTGGGTGGATCTCCCCAAAGCATCTACCTCTCCTTAAGACTTGGTATAATCACTTCTCTTCCCACCTCCTCCTCATCCTCCTCCAGGTACAGGTCCCCGGGTACCCATCAAGCAGGAGAGCATCCTTCATTCACATTTGTAAAGCCCTCTGAAATTGCTGAATGAAGGCTGCTAATGAGGGGGAGAGAACAATTAGCCAGTAATTCCTGCTCTGGGCTGGTTCCTGGGCTCACCAGTCCCTGTGCTGACCCAGATTTCTAGGCAATCTCACCCAGAGGGGCTGTGTGCTCCGGTACTGCTGCCCTAAAATACCACAAACAAAGTCCTCCCAGTCCCACCACCACCTCCTCTGGCTTCAATCCCAGCTGGGGATGGAGACCAGAGACCTGTGCCCGCTGTGGGAACGTGGCTCCCAGGGATGGAGGCTCCTCCACAGGCTCCATCCATCCAGCGAGTGCCTGTGGCTCAGGCTGCTCTAGGAGCAGCCTTTCAGCCCAGGGAAGGAAAGAGCAGAGGAACTGGCATTTTGATGGGCCTGAACCATTGCTGAGGGCAGGGCTGAGATGCTGACACACTTGGTGCTGGGGGTGGCTGGGGGTCTGTCTGCTGGCGAGTTGCCTCTGGCCAGGCAGGCACGTGCCCTTGCAAGGGCTGTGCCATGACCCTGTGGCTCTGGGACGGGTGGTTTTGCACAAGCTGAAGCTGGATTTGAGAGCTTCCACAGGCAGAGCCAGCTGTAAGCCCATTAAAGGGATCTGTGCTGTTAAACCGATGCTCCCCTCCTGCCCAGGGCCAGCCGGGCACTGGCAGGGGTGGCAGGAAGGGGCAGCACCCAAAGGATGGCAAGGCAAATCCCTTCAGCACCAGCCCCAGCTGAGCCCCTTGCAGCTGGTTCCCAGTAAGAGGCCCCTCTGCAGCCCTGGGGCAGCCCCAGCGATGCCCCTGAAGAGGGATAAGGGATGGCAAGTGAAGCCCGCTGCACCCCCACCTTCAGGCAGTAGATAATCCTGCCTTCAACGGGCAAACCAGCCCCAGGCTAGCAAAATCCAATTCCAATTACCTGTGCTGTTCCAGCCTCTGATTTACTCCTTCACCAGGCTGCAGTTACAGCAGGCTCTGGCACATCACCTCCCCACCAAGTGACAGCCCAGCCAGCCCTACCTGCTGCTCCCCAGCCCCACCACAGCAGGGGCTAACTCAGGGTGAAGGTGCAGCGACGACCCTGAGACTCCCAAAGCCCAGAGGTGCTGGGAACAACAGCTCTGCCACGACGGCCACCAGCTCTTGCTGCAAACACCACCCCCAGCCTCTCTACCCCTTGGCCCCCACCCACATTAGGTGCCCAGCTCCCAGCCCAGCCCCCATCAGCATCCTCTGAAAAAGCAGGGACCACTCGTGAGGAATACTACCCAAGCTTTTCCCAGCATGCCCATGCAGCCCAGGGCACTGCTCAGCCCCTTTCCACTAGGCCACCCCCCCACCCTCTCCAGCACCCTCCACCCCACAGAGCCGTGCCCACCCCCCTCCCTACCTTCGGTCAGCCCCAGGTGTATACTCCAGTAGATCTGAAGGCACTGAAGCTCCTTCTTCATCCCTCTCTTGCAGCGACAGTCGTAGAGGGGGCTCTCCTGCAGCACCTCCAGGGCTGCCTGGCACTCCTTGTTGGCCAGCATGGTGTTCCTGTCGCGGCCAGCCAGGCACTGCCGCAGGGTGCGGTACCGGGAGCTGCAGCTGGGCTCGGCCGCGCACAGCTCGTTGGCTCGCACGCAGTCCACAGGCACCCTCCAGCCATGGGGGTCCTGCCCCGCTGGGGAGGGGGGGCCAGCCAGCGAGCGGAGGATCTCATCTGGGTGAGATGGGGGCAGAAAGAGGTGAGGGAGGGCGACCAGGAGGTGTAAATACCTTGTATCCCACATCCCTGGGACCCCAACACCATGCCCCAGCCATGGTACCCAACTGGTCCCCAGCATTATAGCCACCTCCAGGCTGCTCTAGAGAATCACAGAGTTGTAGGGGTTGGAAGGGCCCTCCAGAGCTCCTGGGGTCCAACCCCCCTGCCAAAGCAGCTCCCCAGCTCATACTGCACAGGTCGGTGTCCAGACGGGGCTGGAATCTCTCCAGAGAAGGAGACTCCACACCCCCTGGGCAGCCTGTCCCAGGGCTCCCTCACCCTCACTGGGGAAAAGTTCCTCCCCAGGTTGGTGTGGAACTTCCTATGCTCCAACTTGCAGCCATTGCCCCTTGTCCTGTCCCCACAGACACTGAAAAGGGGCTGGCTGATTCCCCCTGCATCCCCTGCTTCAGATAATTATAGACTTTAATTAGGTCCCCCTAAGAGAGGGAGAGCATCCTTCCATTGTGCCTAAACCAAGCCTGGATGTGTCCCCCTGTCCTAACCCCTCTGGGAGCTGCCAAACATGGCAAAATTCAGCCAAAATTAAACATCAGGGTGTCAAAAGGCACCCGGTGACATACCCCAAGGCACGGGGCTGGGGGAGGCAGAGGATTAACCCAACACCCCCGCTCCTGCAGCGATGGGATGCTGTGGGACCCTCTGTTTCTCCTTAAAACCAAACAGGCAGATAAACAAACACAGTGTGTCTCCTGCCCCAGTGCTTGGGGACACCAACCTCCAGGCACAGCCTCTCCAGAGGTGAGGGAAGCAGAAAGCCCATCCCAACTCCCTGCCCACGCTGCCCTTTGGATCCCATGGAGCAGCTCAGCAGTTTCGGGCCTGTCACAGGATTTTTAGGGCACCCAGCTCATGGGGTGCTGAGCTCTTGGGCTCAGCAGGGCTTGCAAATCAGCTGCAGCTTGGGACAAGCCCTTTCCCCATCCCTCATGCCTCCACAGCCCTTGGGTGGTAACCATCCATCTCACCCAGCTGCTGCCCACGCAGAGCCCCTGCCTGCTCCTCAGACCCTGCCTTGACTGGCAGCCCTGTGCTCCCCCCATCCCCACCCAGCACTCCCGTGGCTCTCACCCCCTTTCTAGCATTTTCTCTTCTGGTTTTTGAAATAAAAGCCTTGCTGAGCCAGCCCCGGGCAAGGCAACCAGCTTGTCCCATCACTGGTGTGCCCGTGTCTGCTTCAGTCAGGTGATGGGGTGGGCAGGACCCCTTGCCACTCCTGATCACCCCACCACCACCACCTGCCAACTTGCAGGTGGGCAAAGCGCTGGAGCAGGCAAGGGCAGGGAGAGCATCCTCAGCTGTCCTGGAGGGTGATGCAGGGGGGACACCCCACTTCGTGCAGTGCCCGCACCCATCGGGGAGCATCTCCCTCTTCCCCTTGCTGCACCTCCGGCTCGCAGCACCTTTCAAACCCGTGGCCGCTCGGCCGGTTATGGCAGGGGGACAGTGACACCTACAGGTGTGTGACAAGGGCCACGTGTGTGTGTGTGTCCCACACCCACCCATCAGGACACCCAGGCAGGTGCTCAGCCCCAGCAGCCCCACGCAGGCAGAGCTCGTCCCCTGCCACCCCCACCCCAACACACACCCCCTTGGGATGGGGCACCCATCCCTTGCCCCGGGAGCGGGTGGCCACCCACGCCTCTGCCCAGCTCGCCCGGGTGGGACGTGCCCCAGGGCCACGGGGAGAGGGGAGGAGAAGGGATGCTCCGGGCTCTGTGGGAGGGATGGGGCAATGCCTGGGGGTGAACAAGCAGGCCAGGCAGCAGCCCTGGATGGAAGCATCTCCACTGCTGGTGCTCAGGCCAAGGAACACATCCCATCCTCCTGGTCTTCAGCCAGTGTCCCCTAGGCAAACGCTGCTGGGTTCAGAGAGATCCAAAGGCTGCCCAGGTAGCCAGTAGCAGGTGCAGCATCCTACACCCACGTTAGATCCAATTTGGGGTGGCACATGTCCCTCGGGAAGGCCCTCCTTGGCCTTTCAGGATTATATTCCACACGGGAGGCAAGCAGGGTCCATGAGCAGCGGAGACACACCCCACGGCTGGTGACGGAGAAACACGCATCCCCAGATGCTCCTCAGGGCATAAATCCCAGCTCTTTGCCACAAGATGGATGATGCTTTGGTGTTTCAAGTAGAAAAGGGTCAGCTCTGCACCTTCACACCCAGGAAAACCCAGCCAGAGGCATCCAGCAGCTGGGACAACCTGCTCCTGCTGCGGCTCTTGGCTCCCCGGTATGGAGAGCCATCCCACAGCTCCACCGTGTGCCATTCCTCCTCCAGCTCCGCTGCAGATCCATCTGGTGTTCACCCCAAAGCCCCTACCCTGAGCAAGCCCAGGTCTCAGGTCCAGTCCAGTCTTCTCCAGCCGATGCCATGAAGCATCTTCCCAAAACGCTGTCCGGAGCCTCTCCTCTGGCCACATTCCTGTCTCCTCACTGGCTCCATGGGCCTCCCAGGCAGGGATCAGAGGTGCCAGCAGGCAGGCAGGGAAGGGAGGCAGCCTCACCCTGAAGCAAAAGGTGTTGGACCACGCAGACCATCCTTGTGAGGGGCTGGACCACGCAGAGCATCCTTGCGAGGGGCTGCAGAGCCCTTGGCAGCACACCCCAGCGCTGGAGCAGGCACCCCTTTGTGCCAGGATGGAAAGCCCAACAGTAAATCCATCTGCCAGGGAGCTGGCAGGGATGGGTGGTGGTGAGCTGGCCTCTTCCTCCTGGCTTTAGCCACCTTGCTTCCACAGCCTCGCAGACAGCAGGGTGCTGTGCCCAGCCTCCACAGCCCTGGGAGGGTGCCGGCAGCACCCCACACCGCATCCAAGCCAGGAGCTCCAGGACACCCCGGCACAGAGCCATCCCACAGCCCTTCCCCACAGTTCACAGCCCGCCCAGGGCAACTCAATCCCCCCCAAATCCAGCAGCACACCCAGTCCCAGCTGCCAGGAGGGTGCTTTTTCCTGGGGCCCTCCTTCCCTCCCCGCTCACAAGCTGGGTAAAGCTCCGCAGACCCCTGCAAGGGGGGGAGTTTGGATGGAGCAGCAGGCTGAGGGGGTTTGGGGTCAGGGTTTGGGTGGATTTTTTGGGGAGGGGGTGTGTTCCCCTCCCCAGAATAAATTGCCTCACAGATACATGCTGGCTAAACTCGTATCAATAAAACATCTGCAGAGAATTTAAACCTAATCCTCAGCAGCCTCCGGGGTGCCGGAGCAGAGCAAGGATTTGCAGGCAGATGCACAAGGCTCAGCCAGCAAACAATGCCATGGCCCAGCTCCCCTTCCCATTCCCACAGCCTCCCCCCAGCAGCACTGGGCTCTGTTCCCTCTTTCTACCCGAAATACATGTTCCCTTTGACTGATCCTGCCAGAGACCTTTGGACAAGGGGCAGCTCCAGAGGGAAATATTTACCCTCCCAACTCCACTCCGAAGGAAAAACCTCCAAGAAAAAGAGAAATGGCTGAGGAACGAGCAGCCTCCCAGCCCAGGGCTGTGGCAGAGAGGGCTTTATCCCAAGCAAAAGGGTGTGTGTGGGGTGTTTTTTGGGCTCATCAGAAAGAAGAGGCTGGATGTGAAGAGCTGGGCTTGCTCCAGGCTGGACCCTGCTCTCCCGGGCTCCTCGCCCCAAGGTCACCCCACGGGGGGCTGCTTTGGGAAGCAGCAGGGTGAGGTGAGCCAGGCACCCCGCTGCTAATGCTCATTCTGGGGGTAGGGTTTCCTGGTGAGGACTGCTTGGGGTGATGGAGCTGCTTTGGCTGGGAGTGGACAGCCTCACCCCCCTGCCCCTGCACCCATGAAACCCTCAGGGCACCCAGGAAAGGGGGGCAGAGGGTCCTGTTTTCATGCAACCTCCCCTGCATAGATGAACAGACCCGGGTTTGGGGGCCTTAAGTGGGGCATCCTGGAGGTCCCTGTCCTCCTGAATCTCACAGCAGCCAGGCAGACATGCAGACAAATGGGCAGCTGCCCCCCAGCCAGGGCTGGAGACCCCTCCTCTCCCCTGCCCAGATGTCTTCCTGCTTGTGCCCCCCACCCTGCTCACAGAGCACCCCTCCTTTCCCATCAGAAAGCAGGGCTGGTACCCCCCAACATGACACTCCCTGGCACGCTCTGCTGCTGGCAGGACACAGGGAAGGGCACCCCGAAACCAGGGCTCAACCCCCAAATGCTCAGGCCTGTGTCACACAAAGGCATGAGAGGCACCAGCCCTCCCCACCCCCCCCTGGGCACAGCACCCTTTCCCCTCACCAGCCAAGGATTACACTGGCTGGGAGGGATGAGCCTCGCCTCCCCCCAAAATAAAAAGGATCAGAGTGCTCCCCAGGGATGCTCAGCACCTCAATCACGGCGGTGCCTCCACCGGCACCCCCAGCCCCACACCGCGGGATGATGCTCGGGATGGGGGGCAGGGGGGAGGCTCTGCCAACCTTCAAGTCTCCCCCAGCAGCTGCCCGTCCCCGCAGGCAGGGTGATGCTCCAGGGTGATGCTCCTCCGGCCCAGGGGAGCTCAGCAGAGTTTTCCCAGGCACGCTGGCTGCTGCAGTGTGCCCGGGGATCACACGCACACACGAGACCCCCCCGGAGAGGCGGCGGGGTGCGGGCGCTGCCGGAGCACGGCACCCACACGGCACCCCCGCCGAGCCACGGGGGGGGGGGGGGATGGACCAGACCTTCCTCACTCAGCATCCTCTGCACCCCAAGCTCTGATTTCTCCCCTCGCCCCTCACTTTTCGGGCTGCCCTTGGAGATGCTGAGCTCTCCTCCCGGCAGAGCCAGAGCTCGGGAATAACTCGCAGATGATCCGAGGGAAGGCGCAGGGATTGCAACAGCGGGGCCAGCCAGCCCTTCCCCCCCCCACCCCCCCCCTCCCCGCACACACACACACGCGATGAGCTCAACTTTCAGCTCCCCATTCCCCGTGCCCAGTTCCCAGAAATGGGGGGGATGGGGGGGGGGCGCTGGGGGATGGGACACGCACGCGACACGGCCAGGCACGGCAGCAGGGGCCGCAGGGCGCTGGGGGAGGGGGGAGAGGGCTGGGGAGGGGGAGATATCCCCTCCGAAACGCAAATCCAGGAGAGGGGGGGGGTCAGAGAGGAGCGCAGACAGGGCTTCGCTGCCGCACGCTGACGGCTGAGCCTGCCCGCTGCCTGGCATCGCGACAGACCAGGGGGCTGTCCCGATAGGGCGGTCGGGGTTGTGCCGGTGTCCAACCCTTACCCCACCCCACCCCCGCTTTAAGTTTGATGGAGAATAGGGGAATAAAGTTGGCCCTGGTTAAAAAACCCCTGGTTAAACCCCCCGCCCCCGTCTCGCCTCATCCCTCCTCCTGCTGCAGCCCCAGCGCCGAGCGCTGCCCGGCTCGGGGGGAGGGAGCGCCGGTCCCTCTCCCCAACCCCCGCAGCCCCTCACCCAGGGCAAGGACACACCACGTCTGCCATCCTCTGCCCGGCCGGGACACAGCAGCATCCCCCCCCCTCCGGGGCCACCACACCCCACCCAGGGTGCGAGTATCCATCTCTCCATCCCTCCCTCCATCCCTCCATCCCTCCGGGGCCACTCACCTACGAAGAGGACGATGCAGAAGGCGTTTGCCAAAATCATGTTAGGAAACCCACGCGCTCCTCCACGTGCGCAAATTGAGAACACACACAAAAAAAAAAAAAAAAAGAACCAGAAAAAATGGAAAAATAATGACAAATTCAAATAATGATGATAATAATTCCCAAGGCGGCCAGGTAGATCCCAAATCCGGGCGTGTGGGCTGCGAGAGAACCAGGGGAAGGGGGGGGGTGGGATGGGATGTGCGCTCCGCCCGGCGCGGAGCCGGGGTCCTCAGCCGCTGCGCCGGGCAGCGCGGCTCTCCTCCGCCTCCCGCATCCCCGCCCGGGCTCCGCGGCTCCTCCGCGCTCCGCGCACGGCGGGCACAGCGCTCCGCCGGGCTCCCGGAGGCTTGTGCCGAGCTTCTGGCTGCCGGGGCGGGGATGGGGAGGGGGGGGGGAGGGGGGGGTAAGGGGGGAGGCGGGGATGGGGATGGATGGATGGAGGGGGGGGGGTGAAGGGGGGGGTTGGGGAGGGGGGTGTGTGGGGAGGGCGGGAGGAGAGGGGAGGCTGCGCTCCGCCGAGCCCCGGCGGCGGAGAAGGGGGCAGAGCCTGTCCCCTCCCCGCCCCTGCCCTCCCCGCACCTCTCCGCCCCTCCGCCGGGCCCGGGAGCAGCACCGGGAGGGGGGGGGGGGGTTGGGATGGGGGGAGCCCACCCAAACGGGCACCTACCGGCTGCTCCGCGCTGCCGGGGGTGTGTGGGGGGAATTGCACGCGTATGTGTGCAAACACGCGCACCCAGCCGGGGGAATTATTCATTCATGCTGAGGCTCCGCGGGCAGCACCTTGCCCAGCACCCCCCCAGCACCCACACACACCCCCTCAGCACCCACACACACCCCCAGCACCCACACACACCCCCAGCACCCACACACACACCCCCAGCACCCACACACACACCCCCAGCACCCACACACACCCCCTCTGCACCCCACCGGGGCTGGGAAAAGGGTCCTCCCCACTCCCCCAGCCCTTGCAGCAGAAGGGTCCTCGCTGCAGAGGCGTACTGGAGTTACCCCCAGCCTCTCCAGCATCCTCATCCTCCTCCCGGCTCTGTGGGAGGTGAGGGAGCCCCTGACCCCCCCCCCCTCCCTGTTCCTGACTTGGGGGTCAGGCCCCTACAAGGTCCTAACGATGGGGGGGGGTCCCAGCCCCATGAAGGCCACAAGCACCAAGGGGGGATGCTCTGCTGTGTCCCAATCCAGGGGAGAAAAGGCCCCGGGAGCAGGAAGGGGGGAGCAGCCCCCATCTGCCATGCCCCCCGGGCAGAGTGTGCCCTCCACAGCAGGGTCGGGGGGGGGGAAAGCACCGTGCCGAGCCTCCCCCTGCTCACAAAGCCTTGTCTCTGGATCAAGGGGCTTCCCGAGCCGGGCTGGCACAGGGGGTCACCTGCTCTCTGAGTACAGGCGGAGGGAGGGAGGGGGATGACAACAAGCAGATCAGAGCAATAGGCATCAGAGCGGCTTCCCGGTTAACAGCATCCTTCTATTCGTCCTTCCCTCTTCTTCCCCTGCTCTTTGCTCTCCCCACCTCGCTGCTTTCCTCTTGTAAAAACACCCGGAACGACACAGCCAAACCAGCCCGACGCACAGGCTGCGACTTAGGGTGACGTTACCGGGCTGACACAGAGCCTGGATGGAGGCAGCAGCGAACAGGAGCGTCCTCAGCTGCCCAGCATCGCCTTCGCTCTGTCAGGCCCCGGAGAGGCTCGTTGCACTGGCTCTTACACTCCCCCTCCTGCGCTAAAAGTACCCAAAAGTGCCGGTCCCAGCATGGACACCGATGTTCCTCTCTCCCCTTTGTGCCTGCGGAGCAGGAGCAGGAGCAGGAGCAGGAGCAGGAGCAGGAGCAGGAGCAGGAGCAGGAGCAGGAGCAGGAGCAGGAGCAGGAGCAGGAGCAGGAGCAGGAGCAGGAGCAGGAGCAGGAGCAGGAGCAGGAGCAGGAGCAGGAGCAGGAGCAGGAGCAGGAGCAGGAGCAGGAGCAGCCCTTCCCCAGGCACCTCTTCCTCAGGAAGGCAAATACCTGCTTTAATACCGGTGTTAATACCTGCTTAATGCCACCTGAGCCGAGCAGAGGGAAGGGATTTCCTCGGCCAGAAGAGGGAACTCAACTCTCCTCTATTTTATGTGACTTTCTTTAATGGGAGGCGAAGAACCTCCCCAGACCCTGGCTGAGGGAGCAGGGCTGGTTCACCCACGGGCACGCTCGGCCCACACGTGGGTGAATTCACTCGTGCAAACCCCTGTGCACAGCACGGGGCACACGAGTGGGAGGGGAAGGGCTGTGCTGGGCCTGGCTGCAGCTGATGGCACGCTGCTGGGGAAGCCCTGCGTCTCCATCCTCCTTCAAAGGCTCCATCCACCCAGGGGTTTCCACTCAAGGGTGCTCTCCAAGAGCCGGTTCCCGGGGGGACTGGACGCGCCGGTGCTGTCGGGGCTCACCCTGGCACAGGCATCACACTGTGGGTCCCTCTGGGTGTCTCCTTGGGGATCACGTTTGCAGGGCTGCTGACAGCAGCCAGCTCATAGCCATGGGCTACAGGAGTCCTTACAACACCCCGATGCTGATGGACCCCGACAGTTACATGCAAAACAGAGACTATTTTTTCCCTGGCTGCTGTTTTCCCAGCTGATTCTCCCTCTTTAACCTCAGCTGGGGAAACCAGCCCCTGCCCTGGCTGGTATCCTTGGGATCACAGGGGAAAACTTAATGATACCTGTGGAAGCATCGAGCAAACAGGAGCCTGGCCCGCACCGAACCTCACCTTGACCCCTCTGAAGAAACATGGGGCTGGTTCTCTGGTTCCAAACTTCCAGGACTGGAGAGCATCCCTGTGCAGCTCAGCCAGCAGCTCCCCCTCTACCCCAGGTCCTCCCCTCGTTTTGCAGCTCTGGCTAACGAGAGCTCCTTGGTGACAGCCATCAGCACTATCGATCCCATCCCCAGCTCTGTCCTGACAGGGAAAAAAGCGATGGTTCAGGGAGGACATGCTTCTCCCTGCTAATTGAATGCTCCAGCACGGGGCCCCATCCGGCACGCTGACGGCGCCGATCGATGCCACGAGCTGCCGTGCAGGCAGCGGGTCTGCCCTGCAGTGGGAAGGAGCAGGAACCACTCTGCTGGGGGTTCCCAAACTGGAGCTGGATTATCCCTAAAATCCAGCCTCTCTGCATGGAGGATGCTGGGGCAGCAGGGTGGGGGAGAGGGGATGAGGTCCCAGGGTAGTGCAGGGATGGGGAAGGTGCCATCAGTGATGCTGGGGGGGATGCTGCAGCCTCTCTCCCCTCCCCTCGGGGAGTTTTTGGGGAGTTTTGCAGCAATTCAGCTGGTGGCACTCGGTGGGGTTGGGGGGGTGGTGAGGGTACAGGAGGGGTGGTTGGATCATCCCAGCCAGCTCGGTTTGGGACGCACGGAGCCAAGCTGTCAGGTCTCATGCTCACACACTCGTCAGGCTCCACAGCCCCAAATTACAGCTGACACTTGAATAAACCCCCACGGCACCTGACCCAGACACTGAGCCCAAGGGGAACCGGCTGGGGAACGTTACTCCTTTGGTGCTGCTCTGTGGCATCCAGCAGGGAGCAACACACAGTTCAATGGATGAATTTTAGGTGAAGCCATGAAGCCATTTTATGAGGTGCAATCACCCAGATTCTAGACCTTTCTTACTGCAGACGTGGCCAGCTAAAAACTGCTCATTGGTGACACACACTGTTCACACCATATTGATTGGTTAGTGATTATAACGAGCTCTGATAAACCTATCTGATAGCTAAACATCCTTAGTTTACCTTCAATACCTAAAAGCATCCCCACACCTGCTGTTTGACCCTCTTGTTATGGCTGGTTCCTGACATGTTCTGTTACTCCCAAATCCCTTCCCATCACTGCTGCTTGGTTCAGGGCAGCCTGTCCCCCTATCAGCAAGGCCGCTGTGTTTGGAGAATGGGATTATTGGGATCCTCTCAGCATGAGGAACTTGTCCTGTCTCATGGGAACAGAAGGATATTGTCAGGGCCTAAATCTTGGGCTAAGAGAGCTAGGCCGCGGGCAGGCCTGCTGTCTGCCCTGACACTGCTCTCTCCTTGGTGTCCAAGCTCCCGGCTCCAAAACCTCACAGGGTGGATTTGCCAGGCACATCACCCCCAGTTTTAACTTGAGATCCTCCTGGGACAGAGGGACAGACCGCTCTGTGTGCAAGCAGCTCCTCCTTCCCACCAGATGGATGGAGCAGAGGCGAGGGCAGAGAGGAGCGAAGGGGCATTTCGGATGCTCCGGGGATGACGTGGGGCAAGCAGGGTAATGAGGGCTGGCTCCAGTGTCACACGCTCAGCCCTAATCAGGCAATGAAGCAAATTGAGTTTCACTAAAAGCTGGTGAGCCAGGGCTGGGCGGCCCCTTCCCTCCCCCGCGCTCCCTGGTCCCAGGGAATGAGATTCCCATCCACTCCCTGGGCGCTCCGAGAGTAACCGCTGCGTCCTGCGCCAGGGCAGGGAGGCTGGAGAGGAGACAGCACCCTTGGCTGCTGCTTGCCCTGCCTCTGCTGCTCAAGTGGATTAGCAGGGCTGGGCCCCATGTCAGGAAACATCATTAAATTCCAATCTATCAGCGTGGGCAGCAGAGCTGTGCTCCAGAGGGGTTCTGGCTGCAGGCAGGACGGGGGGGGGGGACCCTGTGGCTCATCCTTGGGGGGTGCAGGGATGTGCTGCCAGGCTGGGCTCAGCCTTGGTGTGCAGTGTGGGTCCCTTTCCCTCCCTGGCACGGGGCTGGCAGCCGGCACGCTGGCACCAGCGGGCAGTTGGGCAGATGGTGCCACGTCAGCCTGGGCAGGAAGGGTGAGAGAAGCGTGTGGGGAGCCAGCCAGGCTGCTGGCATGGGCAGCGCCAGTGATGCACGGCTAACCCTGCAAGCAGGGTCCCTGGGGGTGTCCTGTCCCCCTCCCACATTCATGTTCCCATTCCCCTTGGCAGGGGGACCTTCTCCAAGCATCCTCCTCCAAGGCTTGAAGGGAAGATGGGTGGGAAGGGGGAAGGGAAGGAGACATGGGGCGTGCAGCTGGTTTCTGGCAGGGAAGGTTCCAGCATGCAGCAGTTGGGCTGGAGATGGAGCCTGGAGCCCAGGGGTGGTCACCAAAAATCCCTGGTGAAGCCACCAACAACCACAAGCTGGCAGCACCGAGGGCAGGGGAGAGGAGCAGCTGGGGCAGGGTGCTCTGTGCCACCAGCCATCCGAAATGTTGGGAACACCAGCTCTTCCCTGCCCCCTCTCCTGGGTTCTGGGGACAGAATGGCTTTGCTGAAGTGCAAAGAGATGCTCGGGGCATCTCCAGAGGCTGGTGGCATTTTAAAGGGTATTCTTCTATCTTTTACCCCCCCAAAACACCTTTTAAAGTAGCATTGCCTGCTCCTCCCTCCACCCAAGCCCTGGGTGCTGGGAGCTTCATAGCAGTTGGGTGGGTTTAGGAACTGTTGGGGTAACATAAACCCCAGCCCCAGAGCTGTTGGGGGGCTGTGGCAGGAGTAGGGGTGAGCATCCCAACCCCGAGCACAGCTCCCTCCAGCTGCTTCCCCCCCCTCCCCCTGCCTGGGATTTACTGCTTTCATTTGCCTTGCCACTGGGAGGTGAGCTTAATTAGGGAGAGTTTTATGGGCATTAATAACTTTTGTGGTGCTGGAAGCTGGGACAGTGGGGAGAGGGAAGGGAGGACCTCTGCTCTGGGTGGGAGCTGGGGAGGGGGCTACAGGGAAGGGGGGCAAGGCTCCCCCAAAGTGCTGGGTGCTGCCCACACCAGCTCAGGATGGGTAAATCCTTAGTGGGGGGGGATGAGCAGGCACAGGCACACGTGGCATTCACAAACCACATTTCACTGTCCTTTACTCCTCAGATTCTTTACAGAACATCAAGGAGGGGTAAGAGGGTGCAAAGAACAATGATAATACTCCAAATAATCAAATCCCTCCCTCCCAGAAGAGCATCCTGCCAGCTCACAGCCAGGCTCCCTCAGGAAAGCCCTTTGAAGCAGCATCACACATAAAAATCACCACCCCCACCCCCCCAAAAAAGAGCCTCTCTCTCTTCCAGGAACCCCCTTACCCCTCCACAAAGGGGTTTTCCATTTATAATCCAAATAATAACAACAAAACACTAATAAGCTGTGGAGGCTGGGAAATGCAGCTGCCTCCAGCAGAGTGTCCCTCTCCACCCCAGCAGCCGTGCTGGGAGCAGCCCTGGTGCTGCTGGTGAGGGGAGGCAGAGCCAAACTTGGTGTTGAAACCAGAGGTTATTAAAAACACCCCCAGCAGCACTGGCCCAGGGTGTGCAGGGGGGTCAGATGCCTCCATGGAGAGGGAGGGATTCACCCTTCTCCAGGTGGGGTTGGGGTCTTGTTTTGCTGGGTTCCTGGAGTGGCAGCGCTCCATCCCCCTGGATAACCAGGACATGTGGCTCTGCAGGGGCTCATCCTGCACCCAGGGTGGTCAGGAGGAACCCCCAGGCTGCTGCCAGCCCCAGCTGAACGGGGATACAGGGACAGGAGGAGGTGGCTGCCCAGCACCTCTGCGCAGTCCCCTCTGTCCTTGGGGATGCTCCCACACTGGCATCTCCATCCTGCTGCCAGAGCCCCCAGCCAGGCATGGCCCTGCTGCCTGTGCTGCTGCACATCCCCCCCACCCCCAGCCCCGGGGGGGGGATGGGCAGAGGGGGGTGATTAGAAAAGCCAGCGATGGTTTAATTGAGCTTCCCAAGGCTGCTGCAGGCACGAACTGGATGTGCCCAGCTCCACAAACAGGCCCTTCCCCAGCCCCTCCTGTGCATACTGAATCTTCATTTAGGCAGCAGCTCCTGCCAATTAACTCAGGGCTTCTCATTAGCAGCCTGGCATTGATTGGCCTGACAGGGTCCCCCCCCACACCCCAGAGCTGCCGTGGCTGAAACAGGCCCAGAAGTGGGTTTAGCTCCTCCAGTCCAGAGCCAAGTCAAGGGGATCCAACAGGAGAGGGCCAGCAGCCCCCTTATCCCATCCCATCCATGCTCCAACCTCTCCTCTCCCCTTGACTTGCCCCTGGTTGTCATCCCATGGGCATCTGTCCCTCCTGCCCGCTCCAAAAACCATTGCAATGGGAGCAACTTTGCAGCAGCATCCCCTCCCTGCAGCACCCCTGCCCTCCCTGCTGCATCCCCTGCCCTCCCTGCTGCATCCCCTGCCCTCCCTGCAGCACCCCCTGCCCTCCCTGCAGCACCCCCTGCCCTCCCTGCAGCATCTCCTGCTCTCCCTGCAGCACCCCCTGCCCTCCCTGCAGCACCCCTGCTCTCCCTGCAGCATCCCCTGCTCTCCCTGCAGCCTCCCTGCAGCCCATCTCCCACTCAGCTCCAGGACTTTGGTGCCCAAACCCTCCCATTTGGGGCTGGAATTGGGGAACCAGCATCCTCTGGAGAGAGCTGTGGGTACCTGCACCACAAACACGGGTTGGCACCACGCTGGAGGGTGGCTACAAGCAGGAGCAGGGTGCTGGGAGCCAGTGGGTGCCTGGGTGATCCCCTGGGAGCAGGTCATCACACAGACGAGCTCTGTGCTTAGCAGGCCTGTAAGGTGCTCCAGAGGCTGTGCTGATGGGCTGGGGGCAGAGCTCCTCCTCCCAGGCTGCCAGGTTTCCAGGCTCCATTCCTGGATGGATGTGAGGACAGAGGCCAGCACCCCTGGGGACACAGGGACACAAGGCTGGTGGCCAGAAATACCTTGTTTTCCCCTGCATGGACCCATGGCCAGGCTGGTCCTGCCCTGCCAGCCCCCCCACAGCAGTGGCTGGGGCACCCCAGCATGCCAACCATGGCACCACTTCATCCAGCCCCAACCCCTGAGCACCAGAGGGGGACAAGCACTGGGACACACGTGCTGCTGGGAAGGAGGACTCTGTTTGCAGTGGGATGAGGGAAGGACAGGGGGATGGTGAGGGACAGGCAGGCTGCAGTGTTTGCCCACAGGGAGTCCTTGCCCTTTGACATGGGCACAGCAGTGGCTGGGGGGACACACAGGGGTCCCAGGGCTGAACCCAGGCAAGGGCAGGCAGGAGCAGGCTGGGGGGAGAAGCAGCTGGGAACGTGGATCCAGTTGACTTGCTCTGGGTAATATCTCCTGATTATTTCACTGCAGCATGCTGAGGCTGCAGGGTAATCGAATTAGGCAAATATTATGGGGAGGAAAATGGGCAGATAAGTAGCTTAAAGTGATCGAAATGACCTGGAGGTGGCCATGCAAATGGTCTGTATAATATCCTGTAATAACCCTGTCCAGGCAGCTCCCAGGAGCCTGGATTCCAGTAACAGGGTGTCTGGCCAGGCTCAGGCACAGCAGCAGGCCAGGGCTGGGTGCTGCCTGGGCACAGAATCAAGGGGCATGGTCTTCTGCACCTCCAGGATCGTTATCCCCTTTGCCTGGGTGCTGGGGATGGGGAGGGATGCTCCAGGGCTCAGCCCCCACCTTCACCCCTGGCATCCAGGCAAAGGGGAGCATCCTCCAAGCTCTGGGAGCTCTCCTTTGCCTGGGTGCCAGGGATGGGGGGGATGCTCCAGCTCCATCCTCTCACCCCCAGCACCCAGGCAAAGGGGAGCATCCTCCAAGCTCTGGGAGCTCCCCTTTGCCTGGGTGCCAGGGATGGGGGGGATGCTCCAGGGCTCAGCCCCACCCTCTCACCCCCAGCACCCAGGCAAAGGGGAGCATCCTCCGAGCTCCCAGAGCTGTCTTGGTGTGAGGGTGGTTTGGCTGCTGGGCTGGGGGGGAGGGGGGAGGAGCTATGCCCTCCCCACACAACCACGGCTGCTGCTCTCGCTCCGAGAAGCCTCCCCAGGGATGTTAAAGAGGAGCAGGCTGAGCTGGAGACGCCACATCCCCATCTCCAACCCAGGCTGATAAATCACTGGGGCGCAGAGCCCCAGGCAGGGGCAGGAGGGATCCCTAGGGGGTGGTGCAGGCTGGGAGCTGCCCAGCCCCCCAGCCAGCCCCAGGCACATCCCCCCTCCCCGGGCACAGGGAGCAAAGGCTCCCAAGCCCAGCCCGGGACCGGGATAAAAGGCTCGGCTGGAAAGCCCCCCGCCCCTCGGCTCCGGTGGGGAGGCTGGGAGCACGGGGAGGAGGGGATAAAAATAGTTCTTCTCCCGGCGTCAAGCAATGAGAGGAGACAGAGCCGTCAATCCAGCTGCCTCTCCCCAGGGATGCTGACACCATCCGTGCTGGCTGGGGAGCACAGCCAACCCCCCCCCCCCCCCGCCCCGGGACACGGGGCTGGTGGCAGGCACAAAGGAGGCTCTTTTTACCCCCCAACACACACCCCAGCCCCTGCTGCAAGAGGAAACCAGCCCTCTCCACGGCTGCGATGGAGAGGGCAGCAGACACAGTCCTGGCTGGAGGTGTTGGACAGCAAAGCCTCCTGTCAGCCAGCAGGTGAGGAGCTGGTGCCAGCCCCTGCCAGGACCCTTCCCACTGGCAGCATCCCCTGTCCCGACCTGTGCTGGAGCATCCGGCCGGGGGGGGGGGGGGGGGGGGGGGCTGGCAGCTCTCCGGGGCTTTGCCTCGCCTGCATCCCACCCCTGCAGCACCAGAACCCTGCTCGGGCTGGGGGCACCTCATTGCAGCCTGCCAGTGCCTGGAGGGAGCAGAGGAACAGGAGGGGAATCAGCTTGTTCAAGGGCAGAGACTGGCAGGACAAGGGGGATGGAGTGAAGCTGGAGGAGGGAAGGGGGAGAGGAGAGATTGGGGGGAAGTTCTGTGCAGAGAGAGTGGTGAGGGGCTGGGAGGGGCTGCCCAGAGAGGGGGTGGGTGCCCCGTGTCTGGGGGTGTTCCAGGCCAGGTTGGATGGGGCCCTGGGCAACCTTGTGTAGCTCCAGGCCTGAGGTTGGTGTCCCTGCCTGTGGCAGGGGGTTGGAGCTCTGGGACCCTTGGGGTCCCTCCCAACCCAGAGCATTCCATGATCCCATGATTCTATGATTCTACAGGCACAGCATCCCTCTGCGCCCCTGTTTGTGGGATGTCCTGCATTCTCAGCACATCCAGAGCTCCCCAGCTTGCACCACACCATGAGGGAGCCTCAGCCTTTGCCCCAGGCTTCTCCACGCAGGAGTAATGACCATTAATCAGAAAGAACTCTCACCAAGTGGGATTGCTTTGTGCCCACTGAGTTTCCCTCCCATTAGGAGGATGTAAACCCCAAAGAAACCCCCCAAACCCCACCCAAAAACCAGCCCCCCTGGTAGAAAGGGAACAACTGCTGGGGAACCTGATGTGCTGGGGGAAGCAGCTCTTGAAAGAGATTGACTTTGACAGCCTAATAACTGTCAGCTTCTGATGGACCCCAGCTCTGAGATGAATCCTCCAAACTTTAATTGGAGACATGATGCTCCCATTACCCAGAGCAGAGAGTCCCCCCTCCCTGCCTCGGACCGCTCCATTGATAACATGATCTGTCTTATGCCTCTAATTGATTGCAGTGTTGGCCTTCCCGGGGAGAATTTGCTCCTGCATCCGGGCAGGGCTGGAGAGGAGCCTCAGAGATGGCTTGGAAGGGTCCTCTGCACTGATGGGGGAGCACAAGGAGACCCCTCCAAGATCCGTAGCATCCTCAGTGAGCTCATCTGCTGCTTCTTCAGAGGAAGAGGAGGAGGCATGGCCTGCCAGGGAGGGATGGGAAGTGAACGAGGAGAAGGGGAGAGGGAAAAGCATGGCACAAAATGAGTTGATAGCCATCTCCCTTACCTGATTCTAATTATCCTGTCGGATTTAGCAGGCAGATCTCAGCCCTGCTCTGCAGCTGACAGAGCCTGGGCGGCGCTGGCAGGCAGGGATTAGCAGGGCTGAGCCAGGGACGGGGCTGGAGGCTCCCACCTCGCCTCTGCCTCTGCCCCTGCCTCTTCCCCTGCCCCTGCCCCTGCCTCTTCCCCTGCCCCTTCCCCTGCCCTGCCCACCAGTGGGTGCAAGGAGAAAGGGGGTTTTACCTCTGAGATGGAGCAGGAAGAGGAGTCGCTGCCACCCTGAGCAGCACAGGCTGCCCAGCACCACCCCCAGCCCCACAGCAGGGGTGCATCCTCCCCCATCCCCTTCCCTGAGAGGACCCCTGCTCAGACACCAGCAAGCGATGCCCAGCTTTGGGAGGGGAGAGATGGATGGTGTTGCTACTAGCTACTGGTCCATATTCTGCCCACACACCCCCACCCTCCCACCTGATCGCTGCTCCTGGGCTCACCATCGTGTCCCTCTCCTCGCTCCCAGCACCAGGAATCATGGAATCATGGAATGCCCTGGGTTGGAAGGGACCCCAAGGGTCACAGAGCTCCAACCCCCTGCCACAGGCAGGGACACCAACCTCAGGCCTGGAGCTACACAAGGTTGCCCAGGGCCCCATCCAACCTGGCCTTGAACACCCCAGACACGGGGCACCCACCCCCTCTCTGGGCAGCCCCTTCCAGCCCCTCACCACTCTCTCTGCACAGAACTTCCCCCCAACTCTCCTCTCCCCCTTCCCTCCTCCAGCTTCACTCCACCTCCCTTGTCCTGCCAGTCTCTGCCCTTGAACCAGCTGATTCCCCCCCTGTTTATAATCTCCCTCCAGGCACTGGCAGGCTGCAGTGAGGTGCCCCCTTCACTCCCCAGTACCTGGTGTTCAATGGCCAGGCCAAGCCTGGGTGCTTTGAATCGCTGCCACAGCAGTCAGGGTGTGGGAGTGATGCTGCTCCCCGTGCCAGGGTGAGGAGCACAGAGGGAAGGCGAGCAGGGGGCATGCACAGGACCTCTGCATGCAGCTGAACCCGTGCTCTGTCCCTCCCCAGAGCTACAGGCACGGAGCAGAGCAAAGGGGAGCAGTGGGGGGAGCCAAGCCAGACCTTAACCTCACCTTTACCAGCAAGGCACGGCTCATCCTTAATGGTTTATCCTTTAATTAGGCTGCCCCATCCATTGAAACCATTCTCCAGCATCACCGAGGTGTCTGGGCACAGCAAACACACTGGTGGGGGAACGAATCCCCCCCCATCCCTTGGGCAGAGTGGGAATAATTACATAGCAACTGGGTGAGCTCAGACTTCGTGAGGCTCTTTTGTTCAACCGGGCTCCTGATCCCAAATGCTGCTGGAAAGAGATACAGCAAACACCCTGGGAACACACCCAGGGCTCCAGGGAGAGGGGGCTGAGGGAGGGAGAGGGAGGCACTGAGCCCTGGTGAAGGCTTTTCCACCCCCCAAACGGCTCCTCTGAGGAACTTGGTGGGTTCAGCATCCCTTGAGATGGAGCCACCAGCAGAACACCCCCCAGCACGTGGGCTGGGAACTCAGGGGAGGGGGATTTAACCTCAAAATGTGTGAAAATGGGGCAGGGGGGGAACGTCCCGTCCTGCAAGACACCCAGGATGCTTCATGTGAACTGCCTGCTGCCCTCAGCTCCCCAGCCTGGCAAGGGGAGCAGCAGAGGCGTTTTCCAGCTGATGAGCAGTGGCTGTCTTCATTTACAAATAGCTCCTCTGATTAATTGCAGGGAGGTGAGGCTGTTTCTGCTGGCATCACTGATGAGGCCCTACAGGGACCGGGGGCACATTAGGAGCCTCTGCTCCTGCCTGGGATGGGGGGGGGGGGTGTCTGTGGATGTGATGTAGGAGTGGGACCCCTTGAGCCCTGTGCTTCACACTGGCTCAGCCAGCATCATCCCAGGGTGGATGGATTTGGGATCTTCCCAGGGCTCAGGGCCCACGTGTCAGTACGATGGGATGCACAGGGAGCTGGAAGTGGGGATGGTGGGAGGGGGATGCCAGCAGCCTGGCAGGGACAGATTGTCACCCTGTGCTTTTGCCTGGTGGCCAGGCCCTGAAATCAGGCATCCAGCTGAAACACCACGTGCAGCCCCTCAGGACTGGGGCACAGACCCTGCCCCGTGCCAGCACCCACAGCCACAGCGCTTGATCCTGCTCCCAAAGGCTCTGCACCCTCACCACAACCCCCAGGACACTGTGGCTGCCAAGTGAGGATGAGCAGGGATGAAGAGAGCTGGGGAAAACCCCTCCCCTACACCCTCCCCGTGCAGCAGAGGGGTGAGGAGGGGGCTCTGCATCCGGAGCATCCCTGGTCCCGGCACAGGGCGAGCGGAGCCGGCTCCCTGCGGCAGAGCTCGGGAGCCAGCACGCTGCTGGAGGCAGCAGCTCCCCCAAAAGCCACGCACAGAGAGAACCCACCCCAGCACCAGGGAACGGCCAGCTCCTGCCCCTTCCAGGCCGCTAGTGAGCACCCAGCGCTGCTGACAGCCCCCGCGCCCGCCGCGAAGCCCCGGCCCGGCTCCAGCCACGTTCTGCCTCCCAGGGTTTCCCTTCCAGGGGCAATTCGGACGGGGTGAGAGCGTCAGCGCGCCCTGTCCCCAGCCCTGCTGCGGGCTGCACCCACAGCAGGGTGTGTTTGCTGCCAGAGCCCTTCCATCATGGATCCAGCGAAACCACGATGCTGGGGATGCAGGGATGCTGGGGATGCTGGGGATGTTGGGGATGCTGGGGATGCTGGGGATGCTGAGGAGGCTGGGGATGCTGGGGATGCTGGGGATGCAGGGATGCTGGGGATGCTGGGGATGTTGGGGATGTTGGGGTTGCTGGGGATGCTGGGGATGTTGGGGATTCTGAGGATGCTGGGGATTCTGAGGATGCTGGGAATGCTGGAGAGGCTGGGGATGTTGGGGATGCTGGGGATGCTGGGGAAGCTGGGGATGTTGGGGATGCTGGGGAGGCTGGGGATACTGGGGTTGCTGGGGATGCTGGGGATGTTGGGGATTCTGAGGATGCTGGGGATTCTGAGGATGCTAGGGATGCTGGAGAGGCTGGGGAGGCTGGGGATGCTGGGGATGTTAGGGATGCTGGGGATTCTGGGGATGCTGGGGATTCTGAGGATGCTGGGGAGGCTGGGGAGTCTAGGGACGCTGGAGATACTAGGGATGCTGGGGATACTGGGGATGCTGGGGATGGTGAGGTTGGCAGGGACTCTTCACCCCTTCCCAGCCCCAGGGAGGGGCTGAGTCACCCCCTGGGTGTGTTTAAAAAGGGGAGATGAGGTGCTCAGGGATCTGGTTTAGCACAGGATGGGGACGGTTGGACTGGATGATCTTCAAGCTCTTTTCCAACCTTGGGACCCTGTGATTCTCTGACCCCCAACATCCCCCTGAAAGACGCTCCCCAACCAGCATAACCAGCCCGTCCTCCACGGGGACGACACTCCCCATGGGGAACAGGCTGGGGAAACCCCCCTGCGCTGCGGGGACGATGCTCAGCAGGGTGCGGGGTGAGGACGGGGGGCAGCCCAAAGGTGCTCATCACCCCCTGCCCTGCCCTGCCCCGCCTCGGCCGAGCCTCACCGGCATGCAGCGGGGCTGAGCGGCGGAGCCGCTCCCCCGGGTGACAGGTTCCTGCAGGATGAGTTATGGAAGCGGCGCGGAGCCCGAGTCAGCGGTAATGAGACGCTCGTGAAATCTTGCACCGATCTGTGTCAGTGCCCTAATCGCAGGCGGCAGCTGGGCTCTGCGGCTGCTCGGGGATGATAATATTCATGTCAGGAAGCATCAAGCCGAGGATGCGCCTTTCAAAGCGGGGATTACACTCCTCCCCGAGAAAGGGGAACAGCCCTAATCTGTGCTGCCGGAGCCCGGGGGCTGCGGGGGGGGGCGCATCACAGAGCGGGGTGGGGTGGGGTGGAGTGGGATGTGATGGGGTGGGATGGGATGGGATGGGATGGGGTGGAATGGGATGGGATGGGATGGGATGGGATGGGATGGGGTGGGATGGGATGGGATGGGGTGGGATGGGATGGGGTGGGGTGGGATGGGATGGGATGGGGTGGGGTGGGATGGGATGGGGTGGGATGGGATGGGATGGGGGTGGGGTGGGATGGGGTGGGATGGGATGGGATGGGATGGGATGGGATGGGGTGGGGTGGGATGGGGTGGGATGGGATGGGATGGGATGGGGTGGGGTGGGATGGGATGGGGTGGGATGGGATGGGATGGGGTGGGATGGGATGGGATGGGATGGGATGGGATGGGATGGGATGGGGTGGGATGGGGTGGGATGGGATGGGATGGGATGGGGTGGGGTGGGATGTGATGGGGTGGGATGGGATGGGGGGGGTTGGGAGGGGAGGAGGGGGGGTGGGAGGGGGGGGAAGCATCACAGAGTGGAGTGGGGTGGGATGGGGTGGGGCACAGAGATGCTCAGAGGGCTGGAGCAGCTCCCCTCTGGAGAGAGGCTGAGGGAGCTGGGCTGGCTCAGCCTGGAGAAGAGAAGGCTGTGGGGGGACCTCATTGCAGCCTGCCAGTGCCTGAAGGGAGCAGAGGAACAGGAGGGGAATCAGCTTGTTCAAGGGCAGAGCCTGGCAGGACAAGGGGGATGGAGTGAAGCTGGAGGAGGGAAGGGGGAGAGGAGAGATTGGGGGGAAGTTTTGTGCAGAGAGAGTGGTGAGGGGCTGGAAGGGGCTGCCCAGAGAGGGGGTGGGTGCCCCGTCCCTGGGGGTGTTCCAGGCCAGGTTGGATGGGGCCCTGGGCAACCTTGTGTAGCTCCAGGCCTGAGGTTGGTGTCCCTGCCTGTGGCAGGGGGTTGGAGCTCTGGGACCCTTGGGATCCCTCCCAACCCAGACCAGTCTGGGATTCCATGGGATGGGATGGTTGGCACTGAGGCAGGCAGCAACGCTGTGCACACACGTGGCTCTTGGGGCAGCAGAACGCTGGTGAAATGGTCCAAGTCCCATCACTTGCTTCTTGCTCAGCCCACTCCCTGCACCCCACCTCCCACCCCGGGAGCCCAGGGAGCAGCACCAGCGCCCCAAGTGAGGAAGCAAAGCTCCCTTTGTAACGCAAGAGGGTTTTTTCCCTGTCTCCCGGGTTCGGCTGCCAATCCAGACTTTATTAGCATGTGATCTGCTCTCGTCTGGGATGCGGCTGGAAGGGGAGCTGACAGGCAGGCACAAACAAACCAGCTACAAAGCAAGGGGCTGGGGATGCTGCGGATCCTGACGGATGCTGGGGATCCTGGTGGATGCTGGGGATCCTGATGGATGCTGGGGATCCTGGTGGATGCTGCAGATCCTGACAGATGTGAGGCACCCGGGTACCACAGCCAGGTGGAGATGCAAAGGCTGAGGTGGGAAAAAGCCCTTAAGGATCAGGGGTTTTTTTAGTTATTCACCAGATGCCTTTTCAGTCAGTAGAGTCCTTCTCCTGTCCCCAAACTCCTCATGCTTAGGAAAGGATGCTACAAAACCCTGGAGTCATTAATATGTGTCCCTGCTGTAGGGGCATCAGCTCAGAGTTGGTTGGCCAAATCCCAGCTCTGGGAAAAGAGCTCCCCCAAACTGGGAGCCATGAGCTGGGGTGGGAATAAAAGCCCTGTGAGGGGGAGAGGGCTGGCTGTGGGCTTTGCTGGGGCACAGCATTTTCTTCTCTTCCTTCTTTTTTGCTTTTCCTTCAGGATGGAGCTGGAGCAGGAGCTCCCCGTGCCATGCAGGGGTAAAACACTGCCTGTTACCTGCCCAGAGCTGCTCAGGTTTAAGCTGTCCCTCCTCAGCAGCTTTGTGCTTCGCTCTGCAGTTTGGCTTGCTCCCAAAACCTGGGATCCCCAGCCCTGGCACCTTGTGCATCACCTGCACCAGTGCCTGATGCAGCAGAGCTGGGGAGTGGGGTAGGATTGCTGGGGGAGCAGAGCAGCTGGGGGGGGAGGGGGGTGTGGAACCTGAAGGAATAAAAGAGCAGGTCCCTCGTGGGAGGGAATTAGAGATCAATAGCCCAGGAGGAAGAGTGCAGCAGCCCTGAAACCCGCTGATGAGAGCAAACTGGGGATGCCCAAAGGAGCAAAGGTCATAAAGTGCAGGCGGAGGGGCAGGAGCTGGTGGGTAACGGGGCTTTGGGGGACAGTAAAGAGATGATGGCTGCAATAATGAGCCATAGGTTACGGCCACAGGGGCTGCAGGGGGCCCTGGGGGAGCGCTGCACTTACTGGGGAGGAAAGGCAATCAGGTGCTTGGTAATGGGTCTGAAAGGGGGGAAAGGGGAGGGGGGGAGTGCTGGCTTTTGGATGCTGGGCACTGTTCCAGGGCTGGGATGCTCCCTGGTCGTGGGGAGGGTGAAGGTATTGGGGCAGAGGGCAGCATCTCGGGTACCTCTGCCCAGGACTGCATGGTGCAGAGGGGTCCTGGTGTTAATGGGATCAGTGTGGCATGACTGGGGTGCTCTGCTCCACCTGCTGGGCATCCCTTACCCCCCACGAGGCACAAGAGGCTCTGCCCATGGGTGATTTAAAGCTTCAGCCACCATATTTCATGTTTTCCCTTTGGGGATGCTGCTGGGGGAGAGAGATGAAGGGGGGGGGGGGGGGAGAGGAGAAGGAGCACTGGGGTCTGTGTGCTGGTAGCTGCCCAGCAGGATCAGGCCCCTCACGTGGGCTGGGGTCTGGAGCTGTGTGTTTAGGGTATGTGATGAAGGTGCTGGTCTCAGCCAGCAGCTGAGGAAATAGATTCTCTCAGCAGCAGGGCTAGGAGAGCTGGGCTCACTCGGAGCAGGAGGGAGTGTGGGGTGCTGCGGGGTGCAGGCCTCCTTGAGAAGTGGATCCGTGACTCTGAGACTGACTCCCTAACCCAGTTAACCCAGTGTAACCCAGTTACCCTCGGGGCTGGTGCACAGGCAGGTGCCCCCATGGATCTGTCCCTCTTCACCAGCCCCACACACTGCCTCTTCCCAAGCCCTCTTCTCTCTCCTGGTGCTTTATTCCTGTCCTTGTGGCTTCTTCCTGTCCCCATCCCTCACCTTCATCATTGGAGCATCCTGGGGGCGGGGGGAACCCCAGGTCTTGGCACTTCCCAGGCAGTAGCAGGCAGGTTGCCTGTACATCCCCGGGGCTAACCCAGGGAAGGCACAGGAGGGGTGGGAAGGACGTGGGGGGATACAAGATCTTCCCTAGCAGAGCCCTTGCCCACCCTTGCCCATGCAGAAAGCCCAGGCAGCCGTGGCCACAGGTTTTAATTAAAATTACCCATTGCGTGCAGCTCCTGGACACAATTACTCAGTCACCAGGTATTGGCTTCACTGACAGGGAGTGTTATTAACATGGGAGTGTTTCTCCTCCCCCAACCTCTGCCCTGGCATGAAGCAACCCTCCCCAGGGTGAAGCTCCCACCCACCCCAGGGTGATGCTCCCGCTCTTCCCAGGGTGATGCTCCCTCCCTCCCCAGGGTGATGCTCCCTCCCTCCCCAGGGTGAAGCTCCCACCCTCCCCAGGGTGATGCTCCCTCCCTCCCCAGGGTGATGCTCTCGATCTTCCCAGGGCGATACTCCTGCCCTCCCCAGGGTGATGCTCCCTCCCTCCCCAGGGTGAAGCTCCCACCCTCCCCAGGGTGATGCTCCCGCCCTCCCCAGGATGATGCTCCCTCCCTCCTCAGGGTGATATTCCTTCCCTCCCCAGGGTGATACTCCTGCCCTCCCCAGGGTGATGCTCCCTCCCTCCCCAGGGTGATGCTCTCGATCTTCCCAGGGCGATACTCCTGCCCTCCCCAGGGTGATGCTCCCTCCCTCCCCAGGGTGAAGCTCCCACCCTCCCCAGGGTGATGCTCCCGCCCTCCCCAGGATGATGCTCCCTCCCTCCTCAGGGTGATATTCCTTCCCTCCCCAGGGTGATGCTCCTGCCCTCCCCAGGGTGAAGCTCCCGCCATTCCCAGGGTGATGCTCCCGCCATCCCCAGGATGATGCTCCCTCCCTCCCCAGGGTGATACTCCTGCCCTCCCCAGGGTGATACTCCTGCCCTCCCCAGGGTGATGCTCCCTCCCTCCCCAGGGTGATGCTCCCTCCCTCCCCAGGGACACATAAGGATGACACCCCCTCTCCTTCCCGGGGCTCCTCCACTCCCGTGAGGCTTTAGGCCATGGTACAAAATGTTCCTCCACCCCATGCTGGGAAGCATCGTGCAGCGGCAGTGCTGGTGTCAGCCCAACCCCTCATTAAGTGCCATGCCCCCACTCCAGTAATTACTCCTATTTATAACCGAGAGCGGCAGCCTGCCCTCGATCACACCCCCGGCTGCTCCACCCCCCGCGCTCCCGGCGCTGACACAGAGCAGCAGCTATTTTTACCCCTCTCCCCTGGAGATGCTTCGCTCCCCGTTCCAGCCGTGGGGTTTAAAGGAACTCTGCTGCTCCTGCCACCTTCTTCCCGGGATTCCTGGGGGCTGAGGCACCCTCCTGTCAGGACAAAGCCTCACCGGGTGTCCCCCACCCCGGGGAGGGGGCTGGGGTGCAGGGTGAGGTCTTGTTATCCCTCCTCAGGTGGGAGATGCTCCGTGATGGGGACGTGGGATCTCTAGAACCCTCTGAGGACTCTGAGCTGTTGGTCTTGCTGAAGGGTGGAGTGAACCCCTGGGAAGTTTTGCAAACCAGCTCTTCCCAAGGGCTGGGGTCTCACTGCAAGCTGAGAGTGAACAGACCCAAAGGAATAAACCCCTTTGGGGAAGATTCATGTCCAAACGGGACCCCCTCTGCTGTGAAAAGGCCTTTTCCCCCCGAGCACCTGCTCCTGTCTGTGCTCTCCAAGGGCAAGGTGCTGGGCTGAGCACACCCAGGGTCAGTGGAGTCAATCTGTACAAGGCAGCCCACGGCTCCTGCTGCCCAGTAAAAATAGAACCTGCTCTTTATTTTTCACACCAGCTATTTCAGGTGCAGTCGCTGGGCTTCAGAGAGGAAGCACCACTCTGAACTCTGCATTAACACCTATCAGTGTGATTTCCCACGGCAAGCAGAGCAGCGCTCAGCATCCCCCCCCTGCTCTGCGGTCCTGGGTGCTGAGGTTCTCATGGGAGGCTCAGGCCTTTGCAAACCTTCCAGCCAGGCTGGAAGGTGTCTTTCTATCCATCTCCATGTGCGGGCCAGGCCTGGGGTAGGAAGGAAAATGATTCCTCCTTCTACTCCAACAGAAACCCAGCAAGGGAGCTGAGACTGGGCAGGGAGGGCACCAGCCAGTAGCAGCCCGTGGGGCTGAGCAGCTGATGCTGTTTCGCCTCTGTCTGTTGGGACAGCAGGTCTCTCTCCTGCCTGGGAACTAAACTTGCCTTAATATACTTAAATTAGTATGGGTTTACCTCTTTAATTTCTGTATATCATCTCTGGGGGAGTTTGCTGCTGCATCCACAGCTCTCTCTGGGGGAGAGCATCCCTGCCTGTCAGCATCCTCGTCCCCTCACCCATCAGCATCCCTGTCCCCTCACCCATCAGCATCCCTGTCCCCTTGCCCATCAGCATCCCTGTTTCCTTGCCTATCAGCATCCCTGTTTCCTTATCCATCAGTATCCCTGTTTCCTTGCCTATCAGCATCCCTGTTTGCTTGCCCATTAGCATCCCTGTTTCCTCACATATCAGCATCCCTGTTTCCTTGCCCATCAGCATCCCTGTTTCCTCACATATCAGCATCCCTGTTTCCTTGCCCATCAGCATCCATGTTTCCTTGCCCATCAGCATCCCTGTTTCCTTGTCCATCAGCATCCATGTTTCCTTGCCCATCAGCATCCCTGTTTCCTTGCCCATCAGCATCCTTTGCCCCATGTGCGAGGACACCAGGAGAAGCCAGCTCAAGTTCACAGGGAGTGCCTTTGGCCGTAAGCTGCAATCAGAGCCGCTCATGACCCTGCCCAGGGCTCCTGCTGCTGGCTCTCTCCATGCCAGGCACGCTGGGCATCGCAGCACAGCCCCTGCCCTGGGTCCCCACGCACCTCCAGCGAGGCGGCGCGGCCGTGCATTAATCATTCCCATTGCACATTGAGCCATCTGGATGGTATTGGCCCTTCTGCCACACCGAGGAGGATTGTTAACACAAAGCATATGCTTTGTTTGAAATTAATAATAATTTTAGGCTCTCACCAGCTGCTGGTAATTGGCTCCCCTTTCGCAGAGATAACCGAGAGCAGCAGGGTGGAAATTCAGCCGCTTCCTTGCTCCTTTTCTAATGAGATGAGTCCCTGGGAAAGGTGCAGGGGACAGCAGCACACCGGCCAGGTAATGGCTTTTAATAACCAGCTACACCACAGCCCGTGCTGCGATGATGGGAACACACTGGGGCTCGTCCCCTCGGCGACCCGGAGCAGCGGCCGGTCCCCCCTGGGCATCACCCTGGCCAGGGCAGGACAGCTTTGGTTTTCCCAGCTTCATTTGCTGCTTAATTGTTGCCATCGGCAGCAGATCAGCGTGGAGGGGGTGTATTTTTAAATTCACTTGCTTAAGCACCAGTCTGGGCAGGTGGGTGTCGGGAGGCTGGCTGGGGATATTTATACTGCAGCCCTGGCATCTGCGTGCGGAGGAGCTGGGTGGAACCCAGCGAGAGGTGCTCCTCTCCAAGCAGCTCCTGTTAAGGCAAGGGGAATGTGCCCAGTGCATCCTGCTGCAGCGGGGACAGACAGGAGGTGGAGGGTTTGAAAAAGCCTCCGGGTTCAATCTCAGCTCCCAAACGCAATGGGGGTGTGGCTGGGGTGAAGGGGAGTGTGGGCAGGGGCACGGCAGCAGCTGGCAGGGCTGGTCACATCCTCATGTTGCTGTCACTGAGGTCTGGCTGGTGCCTGTAATGGGATTCCCAGAATCACAGTGCAGGAGGAGCATGCAACACCCAAAGAGCTCAAACGCTTTCCCAGGCCCCCTGCAGCCCTGCCCTAATCGAGCTCATCGATGGGTTAGTCTTTGGCAAATATTCAGTGCTGGGAAGTGACACAGAGGGAATTCTGGGCTCGTGGTGGGGTGTGGGAATCCTTCCCTGTGCTCCTCCCCTGGCACTGCAGATGCCCAGCCTGGGACATCCTTCCAGGAGACTATTGCCTTTGCACACCCTTGGCCACCAGCCCTCCCCGTCCCCTCAGTGCCCAAGCAGCAAACTCAGCTCCTTTAGGCCAGGCTTTGCATGTAGGCTCTTCCTGGAGCATCCATCTCTCTGCTCCCACACGGCATCACGTTGCTGCAGTGGCCTCAGCACATCCTGATGTGAGACCCAGCCGTGCCCTCCTCCTGCATCCCTGAAGAAGGATGCTCCCCTAGGCACCCCTGGGTGCTCTGCCCTGGGGATGGGGGGTTGGTGCTGGGAGGATTACTGATGCTGCTCCATGCTCCTTCCAGCTGCAGCGTTTGGGGTTTTTCTTTTTTTTTTCCCCACATCAGCCACCAGTATAAATCTTGCCAGATGGGTGGGAAGGAGGGGGAGGACCAGTGGCTCTGCTATGGGCTGGCCCCAGCCCTGGAATTTGCACCCAGCGCTAGCAGGGAGGGGGGGGGGGCAGCGATGCTGTGGGGAGGGTGGGCTGGCTGAGCTCCTCAGGATCGATGCAGGTGGGTCTGTGGGGGCCGAGCCCATCACCCTGTCACTGAGCTGTGGCCAGCAAAGGCCACGGGATCAATGTGGAGTGAAGGAAATACGGCTGCGGCCGGGCGGCTCTTACAGCTTCCTTCCCCAAGAAAGGCAGGGCTTTACAGACTTGGGGTAATTGGCAATTAATTTTGCTGAAGCCAAGGGCAGGAAAGCAGCCCAGCTCTTTCTGGGCACGCACACAAGGGTGGGCAGCATCCTTCTTCCCACCGATTTTCCTGTCCAGCCCTGGGCAGAGTCTGGACTGGTGCAATCCCCACAGAATCCCAGCAGGGACCAGCCTGGTGCTTCTCCAAAGGAAGGAAAAAGGCAGCCTGGATGGAGTTAGGAGTTACCCACAGCTCCAACCTGCTCCCACATTCACCACCTCATCCCACACCTTGCCACTGGTTTATCCCCCCCCACCCCTCCATCCCAAGCAGCCAGGAGCTCCAGCAACGAGAGAGGCCGAGAGAATCCAGACCTTCCCAATTAAACAATATTTTCTGAATGAAGAGCCCTGCTCCTCCCTGTGTGGGGAACATGATTGACATAAATCCCGGGGCTGATTAGGGGCTTGTCATTTAGCACCTCTAATGCCTCCCTCCTAATAGTATTAGGGCCTCCTCGGCGAGACGCTAATGCAGTTTGCAGCTGCACCGTGGCGCCTGGGATTCGGCCGTTGAGCGGCGAGCGCGCTGCAGAACGAGCACATCCCTAATCTGAGGAGACAGTAATGAAGAAAGGAGCTGCCTTGACAAGGTGCACGGAGCCAGGAGGAAACAGGGGGCTGCGGGAGCATCGTCTCCCAGCCACGGGAAGCATCCCCACCCTGATTGTTCCTGCTGTATTCCCTCCTCTCCATCCTGGAGATGCTGGTACCCATCTTTTCCTTGCTCTGCCCCTCCATGCCTTGCCAGCACAAGCTTCCCATTGGGAAGCTCCCCATTGCTTTCTCCCCATTCATCGTGCCCCTCACCCTGGGATGCCGCTCTGCCTGGGCTCCTGGAAGGCAGCTGGCTGGGGAGAGGGGCAGGGAGGGGGGTGTTTTCAGGAGGGAGCGACCCTTGGAGCTCTGGACAAATCTCTGTTTTGATTAGCTGTGCTCCTAAATGATTTATAATCAGCATAACACAATAAGGACAATAACTCCCTAATCAGATTAAAGCTCTTTCCATTTGACTGGGGCTTTGTGCTGTAATCTCTTCCTCCCCCCACCCTGCCCCAGCCCCTGCTCTGCCATTGATTTTGTGTCCTCAGCCCAGCTCTCTTCCAGCCTTTGCATCCCAGGGCAGTTCCCCTTTTCCACCCCAAGCCCTGTCTGTGGGGAGGGCAGGGCAAGCCCTGAGTAACTCACTCCAGCAGTAACCCCCCAGCACTTCACCTGGCCCGTGCTGAGACACGATTAGTGCCATTCACAGTGACTCCCTCGTTAGCCTGGCTGGCACAGAGCAAACCTCCTTAGCCCCACGGGACCTTCAGTGAAGGCCAGAAGTTCTCTTCCATTTCTTTGGTGAATGAAGAAAAAATAGTGGCAGAGGCAGCTGGAAGGAGCAGGGATTACAGCAAGGAGCTGGGCTGGAGGATGGTGAGGAGAGAGGACTGTGTTAACACTGATTAATAATAAATATCCACCTTAATGAGCACTAATTAATAACAGCACATGCTTAAGCGATTGATTCCCAGAGAATGGCATCCCCATTGCTCCAGCTAACCATGGCTGATGGATGCTCCTGGCCATGCCTGGGAGTCCAGAGATGGGAACCAGCCTGGTTGAGGACAGAGCTCATCCCTCTCTGCTGTAGGACCAGACCTGGGAAGGGATGGATAGCTGTAGGCTACAGAGCATCCCCCATCCCTCAGGGCAGCAGAGGACCAGGACTGCTGGGGACCTGTTTGTCTCCCAGTCCCTTCAATTCGGCACGTGATAGATAGATAGATACAGGGCTTTAATCAGTGTAATATATAAAGCACTTAATTTGCCTTATTAAAAGTCTGCACTTTGGATTTTCAGGATCCAGGAAATTAACTCAAGCACCTAAGCATTTATTTGATTGAAAGAGTTTATAAATAATTCATGCCTTTCCTTTGCCTGTCGTGGCAGACCTGCTGGGGTGGTGGGGACCAGTGGCAGCTCCCCAGGTCTGCCCATCGCAGCGCTGGAGCTGGTGTGCACTGGAGATGGCCTGTCCAGGGTGATGGGCAGCCTCTGAGCACGGTGTGGCCCTGGGAGACTGTTCTGTGCCAGAAAACCCTCAGCCGATGGGGAATTGGGGTTGGTGCCCCTCCCTGTGCCCAGCTGAGGGGCTGGATGTCCTCTAGAAAGGGCTGGGGGGGAGGAGGAGGAGGAGCTGGCTGACCCAGAGCAAGTCAGGCTGTGGGACCACGTACTGGTCTCCCCATACTGGGAGGGCAGGATCCAGTCACTGAAACCCCCATGACAACACAGCCACCTCACCAGCGACTCAGGGGAGCTGGGAAGGGGGTTTATATATTAAAAACCAAGTTAGAAACGTGGCTGGCAGGAGAAGTTCGTGCCACGGCTCTTGCTGAGCGAGGATGAAGTGACCTTCGGGCTGTGAGTCTGGCTGCTGGGGGGCGCTGAGAGCAGGCATGTCCCGGGGGGCTGCGTGGGGCTGTGATGCCGCCCTGGCAAGGGCTGGGCGGATGAAGAGAGATCAGGAGGTGGGGTGTGTTTGCTGCGCGAGGTTGTGCATCATCTGGCTGCATCTTGGGGTGTGGGGTGTGCGTCCCCGGGGGCTCCATCATCAACCAGCATGGGCTGAGCATCCTGGGGGCGTGCATTGTCCGGCTGCATCCAGGATGCGGGCTGCGCATCCCTAGGGATGTTCCTGGAGGGGGAGACCCGGGGGGGGGGACAGCGGCACGCAGAGTTGGGCTTCCCAAGGTTGGGCTGGGAGAACGGGGAGGGGGGTCGGTCCTCGGGAGCCGCCGGGGCTGAGGGGTGAGGGGTTGGGCGGTGCGGGAAGGGCCGGAGGGGAGCAGGGGGGATGCTGCGGGGGGGTGAGGGGAGCCCTGCCCGGCCGCTGCCCGTACGGCGGGCGCACACTGCCCTCCAGCGGGCACATCCCGGCGGCCGGCCCGACAGCTGGCCAGATGCGCTACCAGCCCCGCAACCAGCCAGATGTGCCCCGCCGCTCCGGAGGGATACCCGGGCGGAGGGGAGGGCATCTCCCCCCTTCCCCTCCACTCATGGGTGCGCTGAGATGGGGGGGTCTCAGCTCTGTTGGGAAGGAAGGGGGACTGGTGAGGGGGACGCAGGCTGGGGGGGGGGATCCTCTCTGCCTTCTCCTTCCCCATCCCGCTCACTGCAGGTTCCTCTTCTTTGAAACCTTGAGGGCCACGTTGTCGTACTCGGTGTCCCCCAGCCACTCCTTGCCCTGCAGCAGGTAGGGCTGCCGGAGAGGGACGGGTCTCTTGGGCACGGCGTAGTCATCCCGCTGCGGGTTGTAGGGGTACTCGTGCCCAGAGGGCTCCTCCGGGGCTGCCTGCAGCCTCCACGCCTCCCCCTTCACCTCCTCGGGCTCGTCGTAGACAGTGTGGGCAGACAGACCCTCGGGCTCGTCGTAGATGTGTTCGGGCTTGGCAGCGGTGGGGCACGGAGGGGGCTGCTTGCTCATTTGCCCCCCCATCTCCCCGATGCTGTCGTAGAGGGGGTCAGGGACCTCGGTGTCATGGACCGAGCTGCCAAATTTGTGAGCCATGAAGGTCTTGGCGATGGTGTCGAAGGGGGGTGGCGTACTCGCACTCAGCAGACACCTTGGGCAGAGCATCCTGCCTCCGGCCCTTCTCCGACACCGGCAGGTTTCCGTGGCGAAGGGAGCTGCTGGACTCGCTGTAGGGGCAGTCAGCAGCACGGGAGGACAGGAAGGTGCCCAACGACTCCCCGCTCACCCCTGGCTTGGCTTTTGGGAGCTTCCCCTCCCGGGTGGGATCCAGCGAGGGGCACTTGGTGCTGCCGGGCTCCTCGTGCCCCTGAGCCCGGCTGGGCATCTTGGCGTGGCTGAGCGTGCGGGAGGCATCGTCCCCAGGGCCAGCCTCCCGTCCCCGATGCACGTTGATGGCCGACTCGATGGCCTGGAAGATCTCGTTGCCTTGCCTGGTCTCGAATTCAAAGTTCCCTTCTCCAGATGCACAGCGCCGGCCGGCCTCAAAGGAGAAGGTCACCTGGAGAGGGACAGGATCAGGTCCCTGTGCCACAGCCCGCTGGCAGCCAGCCCTCCCCGCTGACCCCCTTACCTTATCCCTCCCGAAGCGCCGCAGGAAGTGGTAGGGCCAGCTGTAGATGATCTCCAAGGTCTGGAAATCCATCAACTCCAGTGCTTCCCCACCGGCTCGCAGGATGTACCGGCCCCAGAGCCGGCAGCGCTCCGAGGACTCGGTTGCCCTCACCAGCACCTCAAACTCCTGCTCCAAGCTGGCTGGGGATAGAGGAGAGCGGCATTTAACGCACGGGAGGAGCAGAGCTGCATCCTCCCACCCCTGAGAGGTGCGGCAGGGGCTCGTCAAACCTCCCCCACACCCCCACCCCACCGCAACCGGGGCGGTGGGGAAGCAGCGTCCTGCTGATAAGGGCTCGAGGGCTCCGGCCACACAGGAACAGCCTGATAGCGCAGTGAAACGCAGCGCTGCCAGACCACAGAGCAGGAAGAGTGCAGAGGGGCTATTTCGGGAAGAGACTTTCCACTGTGCGGCTGCACGTAGCTGTTCCCCAGTACAAAACTGGCTGAGGTGGCTCAGGAAGGGGGTGGGGGATGAGTGGTGAGATACTGCGGGGCCTCCGGTGCAAGCAAACCCAGCTCTGCTGCACCTTCCCCACTTCCCAGAGCCTACCTCTGCCCCGAGAGCTGTACAGAGAGTTTTCCTCCATGGAGAACTCCCCATCGGTGCCCAGCGAGCTCTGCTGTCCATCCTTGCCAGCTGCCTGCTCCTCCCTGCTCATCTGCCGGGGGAAAGAGCAGAGAGTGAGTGAGGGCAGAGCGTGACAGCCCCCACCCTAAGCCTCCCCCATCATGGCAAACCCCCAGGATTCCCCCGCAGGAATCCTGCTGTCTCCCATATCCCAGTTATCCCTGCCTGGAGCGTACTGGGAATGCCAACTCGCAGAGCTTCTGGATCCAGCCAGCCGCCTCGGTGCCATCAGCAGCCAGGAGATATCGCTTGTCCGTGGTCTCCAGCAGAAAGGGGACGGTCTCCTTGGGGCAACCGGCATCACCACTCGCCTCTGCCACGTGCACACAGTCGCTCAGCTTGACCAGCCGCCGGCTGCCCTCGCCCTTCCGCAGCTTCTCGGCAGCCGGTGGTGCCGAGCCCTCAAAGAGCTCCAGGCGGGCCGTGGAGCAGGAGCTTTCCCGGTATAAGATGCCCCAGAATTTCCTCCATTTCTGCCATGGGAAGAAACAGCAAGAGGACTGAGATCCCAGCTCTAGTTTCATCCTCCCCCGTGGTTTTCATCCCCTTGGGATTGTGCATGAGAACGGAGCAGGACGCTGGATTGAATCCCTCTGGGTTCTGGGTTGGGTCTTTCACCCAAAGCCAGTGGTGACATAAATTGGGCAACGCAGGGAAAAGCATCCAGCCCTTGGCAAGGCTTTTCCAGCCAGGAAAGGCACCGGCAGCATCCCAGCCTCCCCCAGCACCAGGATACATCCCAAGCCTCCCCCCCCGGCACAACCCTGCGGTACCCAAAATCCATCGCAACGGCCTCTCGCTGCCGAAGGACTTTCAGTTCCTCATTTCCCCCTTCTTCCCCAAACCCACAGCATTTCTAAGCAATTCCCAACTCGCTCTCCAAGGATTCAGGGTGAACCAAGCATGGGAGGTGCCAGCGGGGAAGCATCACTGGAGGAAGCCTCACACCGAAATCAGACCATCACCCACAGCAGCTACTGGCACCGGGAACCTCCTGCTCCCCCACACACTCCGCCAAAACATGGCACCCTTTTACCAGGGCGTGTTTCTGGGACCCTCCGAGGAGGTTGGCCTCAGCCCCAACCTCCGCTGACACAGGCCTCGCGCATGGTGGTGGCTGCCTCACCGCAGGAAGGCGATGCCCTGCCCGCTCTGCCCTGCCCACCCTGCCCTGCCTTGCACCAGCGCTGCTCCCATGGCAGTTTGAACCTCAGTGGAGGGTGGCCCTGGGGACTAAGGCTTTGTGGGGACCAAGGCTCCATGTCCTGCCTGGGTGTGGAGCTTGGAGACACCCTGGGGCGGCTCCTTCCCCTTCTTGCACAAGAGCGGTGCTGAGGGGAGTGGTTGCTAAACCCCCCTGGCCATCAGCAGCCGCAGATGCAATGAGGCTCCAGGGGTTGCATCAGCCTCTGACATGGGCCCACCACACTTTGCAGAGCCCCTGCCTCGAGGAGGGGCGGCTGGGGGAGGCAGGGAAGGGGGTTCCTCTTTGCAAGGTGTCCCCAGCACCTTCCATCCCCACCAGCCTACGTGGAAAGCTAAAGGGATGGTTGGGAACCCAATGGGTGGGAGCATCCTGTTCCCTTTGGAAGCAACCCCACACCCCCCATACCCCCCATCCGAGCCCTCCACCCCATGGGTCTTACCCCAAAGACTGAACAGACCCCCCCTCACCCCACCCCACCCTTCCCGCCGCTTCCTCACCTTCCCAAAAGTCTGCTGCAGCTGGAGGTACAGCACACCCTGCTTCACCACCGACTCCTCCATCCTCCAGCCACCAGCATCCTCCTCTGCTGCCCCTCCACCGACGTGCCCCCCACCCTCGTCCCGGGAGCGGCCGCCCCGCCGCAGAGCCGCCGTCACGCTGGGCCGTGGCGTCTCAGCATGTGACGTGCGGTTGGGTTGCCGTTTCCTACGCTCACACGGCGCTGGCTTCCTGCGCCTCTCAGCTTACCATAAAGGGCAGGGAGGCGCTGGGCAGCCCCGCCGTGGCCGGGCCTCAGTTTCCTTCTCTGTGAAATGGGTCTAGAGGCAGCTCTGAGGGCATCCCTGTCAGGGGAATGACCCCCCATCCCCTAGCTCTGCTGATCTGCCTGCTCCTGGTCATCACCCACCCTCCCAGGATAAACCAGTGTGCCCAGTAAGGGCGGTGCAGTCCCCAGCCCCCCAAACCAGCCGCGACACAGCTATGGAGAGGTTGAGGGGGTGAGCAGGGGAAGGTGACAGCATGGCGCCAAGGAGAGAGGAAGAGGTTTGAGGCTGCAGGCAGCACAGGGGCATCGTCCGGTGTCCAGACCCCTGGGATGGGAACACAGACAGGGCTGGGGCTGGGGATGGATGGTGCTGGACTGGGAGCCAGACTGGTGGAGCAGCACGGGGTGCAGCTGTGGGGGACTCAGAGAACCCCAACCCTTGATGCATGGGGACCCAACAGCGTTGGGCACTCCCGGGTGCCCTCAAGCTGGGAGAAGCCCCCATGTCTGCAGCACATGCACCCACCTGAGGCTTGCCCATTGCAAGGGGGCTAGGTGCCCGTCTGGGAGCTGGGCTGGCAGCACTGGGATGGAGCCACCCCATACGGCCACCACTGCTGCCTCAACACTGGGCCAGGGCTGGCAGAGGCCCTAGCCGTGCCCCTGGCTGGGGTAACTGGGAGCAGTGGTGCAGTGGCTGGGGCAATGGGAGCAGTGGTGCAGCAGCTGAGGGAGCTGGGAGCACTGGTGCCGTGTCTGCTGGGGCACTGGTGCTGGGCTGGAGTAACCAGAGGCCACTGGCTCAAGGAACTGGCTGCAGGCATGTGGCTGCATGACACGGGGAGCACTGATGCCGGGGGAACTGGGAGCACTGGTGCAAGGGAGGCTGTGGCACCGGGCCCACTGGTGCAGGGGCTGCTGGGGTAACTGGGAGCACTGGTGCTGGGGTAACTGGGGTGCTGGTGCTAGGTTGGGGTAATTAGAGGCCGTCGTGTGTGGGGGCGTGGCTGCAGGATACTGGGAGCGCTGGTGCTGGGTAACTGGGAGCGCTGGTGCTGCGGGAACTGGGAGCACTGGTGCGGGGGCTGCTGGGGCACGAGGCTCGTGCCTGGCCGCGGTAACGGGGGGCACAGACGCCGGGGGCACCGGGGGCACCGGGGGCACCAGGAGCGGCGTTGCGCGGCGGACGCGCGGCCCCTTTAAGCGCCATGTCAACAAAGCCCGCCCCTCCCCTCCGCTGCGTCGCCGCCGCCGTGACGTCACCAGCGCCGCCGCGGGCGCGCGGCGGGGCGGGGGCCGGTTGGGGCGCGGCGCGGCGCGGCGCGCGCGCCGCCGGCGGGGGCGGGGCCGGGCGGTCGGCGCGTGCGCGGCGGGGCGGCGGGGGCCGTCGCGCATGCGCGCGGGGGGGGGGGCCGGGAAGGAGCGGAGAAGGGGGGTGGGGGGGGCCTGTGCGGGCGCGTGCCGGGCCCGGCGGAGGCGGAGGGAGCGGAGCATGAATGGAGCAAGATGGCGGATCATGTGCAGGTGAGGGGGGGCCGCGCCGCGGGGCCGGGCGGGACGCGCCTCCCCTCCCTGCCTGGCGGGCAGGCTCTGCCCCGGGGCCGGGCCTCGGCGGGAGCGCGGGTAGGCCCGGCCCGGTGCGCCCAGGCCCGGCCAGGCCCCGCCAGGCGCAGCGCGGGTGGCAGCGGGCCCGTAGGCCCCGCGGCGCGGTGGAGGCGCCGCCACCGCCGTAGGCCCGCGTCTGCCGCTCGCTCTGTGTTTCGCCGCGCCGCCCCGGTGCCCCGCCGTGTGCGGGACGGGCGGCGGCGCGGGCGCTGGCATGGCGGGCGCGGGGGCGAGCGGCCTCGCCGGGCCGGCGGCGCGGCCTGTCCCCCGGGCCCGCTCCCCGCGCCGGGTTTGGCGGGGGGCCCCGGGCGGTCCCAGGCTCTGGCGTGTGTCGCCGCCCGGCCCGGGCTCCCCGCGGCGAAGGGCCGCCGGGAAGGCGGTTTCACCGGGGCGGGGGGGAGGGAAGAGCGACCGCCGGTGTGTTCCGGCCGAGCGGCCTCTGCCTCCTCCCGCCGCCGTCGCCGTGGAGTTCTGTGGCACCGCCGGTGGCGAACGTTTGGGGGAAGGAAACTCGGACGCCGCTCCCCCCCTGCAAACAACCCAGCCGGCGCCTCTCCAGCCCTCCCCGCTGCCGAAGCCCCGTCTCCACCGCCCCCTTCCCGGTGTCTCTGCTGGAGCCCGGCCCCTGCAGCCGCCGTTCTTCGCCTCAGCCTTGGGCTTTTGCGTCCTTGCTTTTCCCCAGCCGTGTTCGCTGTGTTCCCCGGCAGCTGGGCGCGCAGGTAAACTCTTTCCAGCGCCGTCCTGCCTGCATGGAACTCGCTGCTGTCGCGGGCAGGAGCCGGGAGGCGAAGGGAAGGTGGCGGTGGCTTTAAACGAGGCAGGTTTGGGGCTGGAGGGCAGGATGGACACCGCTCCCAGCAGGCAGTGCTGTCACAGACATAAAGAATAAAAATAGGTGCAGCAGAGGAAACGCTGAGGTTGGGGTGAGTTTTGTTTGGGTTTCTTTTTTTTTTTTTTTTTTTTGCCTCGTAATGTTTGAGTTGAACTTGCCCGGGATTTACACCGCGTCTGAAAGACTGGCTGCACTGTAGTGACACCGGTAGTTACATATTATCCATGCAGCTCTGGAAGAAATCCCTTCCCTGCATGATACCCCTGTGCACCGCAAGGGTGAGCAGCGCCTTAACTCCAGCCGGAGCCCGTGTGCTGAGCAGGTTGTCTGGCCAGGTTGAACATCTTTTGGGCACTCTCAGGGGAGGAGAGGAATGACTGCATTATTCAACCATTCCCAGGCTCTGCGTTTGCTGCAGAAACCCTGAATTCACTCACCAGGAGTCAAGCCCTGCCTTTAAAGGCCCAACCAGCATGCCTGTGGGCTTGAGCTCTTGTTGCTTCCAAACTGGGCATCGTACCTTGCTTTTCTTTGTTAAATATTGAAGGGAGCAAGTGGAAGTTGGAGCTGTTAAGAGAGGGGTGGCAACTGCTGCGTTCAGCTCGGTTAAAGTTTAACATCAGGGGCTTGGAAGATGTTCCACTTGGAGGAAAACTTGATTTGCAAATACAGTGAAGGCACCTGCAGCTTGGTGTGGTGCCTGTGTGGGACACATGGCTAGAAGACTGTCATGGCCTGTAACTGGATGGGGTTTGGTCGCTTTTTATTGTCTCCCTTTCTTTTCCCCTCCCTGCTGCAGGTAAAGGAATCGAGTGGTAGGGCTGAGAGGCTTTCCTTCAGAAAGGAGAGCACAAAGTTCCCTTCCAAACCAATTATCTTAGGGTTTTGTGGCTGGAGGAAGTAGTGGGGTTTATTAATAGATTCTTTTTTTGGTCAGAAGTCTTTCCACAGCTCAAAACATCAGTCTTTTGGATGTAAGGTTGAGCAGAGGTTCCCCCACATCCCGTTCATTTAACAGGATGGTTGTTAGTTATCCAAGAGCATGGGGAGATGTTGGGTATTGGTGTGAAGAATTGGGAGAGTTGTGTCCTGTGGGGACAGGGATTTGCAGGTAAATTCTGGCTGTCAAAAGCTCTGCAGAGTTGAGCAAGTTGGTAAAGTTGCTGCTGCTTGGTGAAGAGCTTTGGTTTGGGTGGTGACAGGGGAACTTCCTGGAGTTGTACCTCATGTGTTAACACATGGTGAAGCCCAGAAACAGTTTTATGGGCTGCATCAGTTCTGAAGTGATGTGTGGAGCAACAGTGAGGGTAAAGACAAACTGTTAAGACCATAATAAAAGAAAATGCTGCATTCCTGTCTTTAAAAGGCAGATGCTGTGTAAACTGTGAGTGATCCCGTCGGCTTTTGCTGGTGGGAATTGTGTGGCTGGTGCTGGCTGTGGCGCTTCCCTTTGGAGGGGGGCCTGCTCAGCGCCTGGAGACAAAGGATGCAGTGATACTGGGACAGGAGCAGAGAGAATCAGATGATGTTGTGAGGCTGAAAAGAAGCCCTACGGTCTTAGAGCACATCGCTTGTGCGACCTTGTTCTGAGTTCATAGTTCTGTCTGTCCCAGGTCCTGTAAGCATCACTTAAACTTGCAGTAGAGACAGAGGGGAGCAGTGAGGATGGCATTACAATTAGCTTTGTGGGCAAAAATAAGTCCCCTTCCTCTTCCACCCCCACCATTGGAAACAGATCTCTCTTATCTCTGGGGTTCTTCTGCTTTCCTCACCCCTTAGATGTTTTCCATGCTGCTGGCCTAAGATGGGATGTGCTTACTGAACATGGGTGTTCCTGTGGGAGAATGTTTGTTGTAGGATGATGATGAATTCTGTGACTTTCTGTATAGGATATTTCACTTGTCTTCAACTTTAAAAAAAAAAAAAGAAGAAATACTGATGAAGGATTGTTGCCATTTCTATGTTCATTATTGCTTGCTCTCAATAGCTTGACTCTGAGTTGAAATGAAGGAGATTTGGGGCAGAGAGAGGTAACAGGCCAGGTGCTGGGATGGCTGTTTGTAATAGAAATCTAAGAAGTCTGGCACCCAGCAAGGAAATTGCATCCCTTTTTGTGCTTTATCTGATTCTAGGCTCAGGACTGGCTCTTTCAACTCGCAGAGGTTGGCACTGAGTTTCCCATCTTCTTAACTGTTAACCGAGCTGACAGCGCTCTGCTCCAAGCTGGAAGAGATCCATGTTGGGAGCAGTGGTGTGTTCTGTGCAGGTTCAGTTCTGTTGGGCCCTCCAGATGCTCCAGGCTGGCTGCAGACAGGAGCGACTCCTTTCATCTCCGCGCACTTGTGGAGGAAGCTGGCTGGGGGGGGCAGGGGGGAGAACCCAAAATGCCTGTGACAAAGCATGCTGGGAGGGGGCATTCTTGTGCCACGTCCTCCACGGGTGGGTAACTCACAGGAACAGGGTGCAGCCTGTGAGTGTGAGCAGGGACAGGGGATTATCTCTCCGTGTTGGAGGCTCCTTTGTGCCCTAGAGGGGAACACAGCTTGTTTTTTCCAGCCCGTTTCCTGGGGCGATTCCTTCTCCTAATAGGACCCGATTCTTTTCTTTTCATGTGTGTTCCTATATTCTAAAGGACGTTGTTTTGGCTCAAACACAAAATCTAATTTGGCTCTAGGAATCTATAAGGTTCAGCTTGCTCCAGAGGAACCCCTGGAGACTGAAGATGCCTGTTTCCCATTCGCTATCTCGGTAACCTTGCGCTTGGTTGGTAAAAGAGTCACGACAGAGCCTGCTGCCCAGCTACAAATCACTTAGAATACTTTCTGGTTTGTTTTAGTTCAAGCTTTTACCTTCTGTGTGTCATTGGACTTGCTGAAAGCTCTTATTAAGGACTTTGGGTTTCTCTCCAAATAGCCCAAGTGAATGCTCTGGACCTGGAGGGGGGAGACGCTGTTTGGACTAAAAATAAAGCTGTCAACATTTCCTTTGCAAATTAGGCTTTTCTTAATTATTCTTTCTTTTAAGCTATGTGCTCTTGCTGTTTGGATGCTCAGCAGCAGAGCTGCAGAATACCAGTGGTAGGTGTTGAGGGTTGGATTTCAGCTCCTGCACTTGCAGCTCAGTATCTCAAGATCTCAGCGGCCAAACTTTGATGTTTAAAAAAAGCGGATGCTTCTTTTCAGCTCCAAGGACTCCCCAGCCAGCAGCTGCTCTGCGTTTAGGTTCTGATCCCGGCTGAAATAGTTCACCTGAAGATCTCAAAAACTCCTGGATGACCAAGGGGAAAGGCAAAGCTCAGCTCGGGCAGAGAGGAGCGAAGTGGCCAGGTCAGGACTACGAGCGTGCTGGGCTCCTCTTGCTGGTTTAGCCACCGAGCTGGGTTCCCTTGGGTAGCCAACACTAATACAATTAAGGAGGATTTGGTTCATTTTAATCATTTAAAGAGAACACCGAATGCTCTGTAGCTCAAGAACTTTACTACTGTTAATAACACCTCGCTGCCCTTGGGTTTGGGCAGTGGTGTTTTATAAGGCTGTAGGGCTCAGGGCTATGAAAGGAGAGTTCAACAAGTTCTATTTTTACTGCTTTAACTCCTCAGCAAAAATGGAGTTTAGTTGGTGATGTGCTTTTCCTGGGCTGTGGTTGTGGGACTTAGTTGCCAGAATCTAGGTGGGGTTTGTTTTGGTATGTAGGGTGTTGTTTGTAGGAGTAACCAGTGTCATCCATGTCTGAGGTCACTCCTTTTCCCCAGCGTGGTTCTGCTGAGGTGTGTTTGGCTGGTGCAACCTGACCCCTGCGATGCTGCTGTCTGCACATCTCCAGCTTTGGTTTGCACAGTTTGGTAGTCCTTTGCTCAGCTAACTTTGGCATGCCTGGCTTTTGCTCAGTAGTGGGTTTCCTCTTATGGAAAAGACCCCCTGAAATATTTTTTGTGGCCAAGCCTGGATGGTGTGACCTCTGGAAGAAATGTAGGAGTCAGACAGCAAAGTGTTAACGTGATGAGGTGTTGCTCACCAGCTTCCAGAGCCCACTAACTGGGCAATCAGGAGGCAGAAAGTCCTTTGTGCCTTGCTTTAGGTTCTCCCTGTTCTTGATTTAGACCTCCTTAGGGGGAATAATTTCAATTAAATGCTGCTTACATGGAGCAGACGGTGGGGATCTGTGTCACTGGTGGTTCCTGTGGCCTCATGCATGCAGTTGTTAACGACAGTGGTGCTCTTGTTGGTTATTTTTAGTATCTACTAGTTCACACAAACTAATAAAAGCTACTGTTGGAGGAGAGTTGCTAAACCACCCAGAAAATAACAGAAGCTTGACATTTTTGCTTTTGTTTCTCATTAAGGACAAAATGTGAAGTTTATTCATGGTCCCTTCTAGCTGCAGTAATAGTTTGTCAGTGGGAAGCTCGTTGCCCTGGTGTGGCCAGGATAAAAAAAACCCATCAGCTTTATGCTCTGCTGCTTGACTTCTTACTTTGAATATCATTGCAAATGTGCTTTGATAGTCTGGTCCTTCTCTTCTCCCTTTACCTGGTGTCCTGCTCTGGAAATCAGAAATCATTCTTCAGGCTGAAAAATCAGGGAAGGGGAGAGGGAAGTGATGTAGTAAAGAGTTAATTTGGGACTAGAAGAGAAAAAAACATGTTTCATCCTTTACCAGACTGCCTGATCCCCTCTTCCCTTGCTGGAAATCATGCACACAGTGTGTGCAGTGTAAGAGTGGTTCTTTCTGCTCCTGGCATTTTGGTAGTTTGAAGCATAACTGTGAGGTTTCTAGTTGAACTTTTAAAATTAAAAGTGTGCAGTTCTCCTTTTATTGTACTGTTTGGTATTCTTGTCTAATCTATTAATAACACAAGGGCAAGAAATCAAACCACAGGTTATTTACAAGAATCAGGCAAATTGTGTTCTCACCTGCCTCTTCAGCTGAAGCCTTTATTAGCTTGAATAGTGTCTTAATTTGGTGTCTTGTGATGGGGAACTTCTGGTTAGTGGATGAGTTCTGTAAAGGGAGATAATTCTTTATTATTTTTTTTTTCCAACTGGGGATGCTGTGAAGATTTCTTTCCCTCTTTGGCAGGTCAGAAAGAAAAATCTACCAGGTGTATAGCCAGGCAGCAAGAAGTGAAGGTGGGGTCAGTAGCAATTGCTTTCTTCCCTCTCTTTATTTAAATTTACTTCTTTGGTATTGTGTTCATTCCATGCCTGGTTGGCACAGCCCCCAGAATTGCCTCAGGTTGGGTTGAGCTCCTTTCCCTGTGCTCGTGGCACACCAGTGCAAAGTGATGTGCAGCACTGACACCCTCACAGCCATTGAGCAGCCACAGAAGGCTGTTTGACACTAATAATTGCCTTTTTCCCTCTAAATAACGTCGTTTTAGGGATGTTAAAATTACATAGGAGGTGCAAAAGTTGTGGAAGGGTCAGAATTCCTGGCCCCTCTGCAGCTCATGCAGGTCTGCCTATGGAATGCCACAGAAATCGGATGACTGATTAGGTCATCAGTTAGATCATCAGGAAAATTTCTCTTTGGTTGAGAAATGTCTCATTCAGTCACTCTACCTTGTAGCAGGATTCCCAGCAGAACCTGTGTTTTCTCAGGTAAGATCAGCTCATAAAAGAATAGCCTCCATTCTTCCACTAAATACTTCCTCTCCAGGATCATCTTTAAGTCCTTTCCATCCTTTTTATCTATTACCAGTAAAATGAGCTCTGAACCCAGGTACCCTGTGGACTCACAACTCTAGATTTATGAAGCATTTATGTCTGTCCTGCAGTGGCATTTTCTGGAACGTATGGTTCTTGGGCACACCTTTTATGTGGCTTATTCCACAGCCCATCACTCTGACTTAATTGTTCTCTGTTTACTATATTCCTATCGGGCAGGAGTGTGTTACTGCTGCATCATCCAAGTGTTTTTGGTTGGATTCTTGTTTGAAAACTCTTTGCCCTTGAATCACCAGTTCAGAGGGTTTGTGAACACAGTGATTACAGGAGTTATAGTCCAAGGACATTGTACTGGAAAATACTCATTCTCTTTGCTTCTCATCTAGCACTTGATAATGTCTCTAGCTGACGTTAGCTTAACCAGTAAGTTGGAAGGTGATTTGCAGGGCATGGATTATTCTGCTCTGTCTAGATGGTGAGTTTAAGCTTGGTAGCTCTGGTATTTCATACACTTAGAGGTGCCTCTGGAGCTTTCAGGTACTTTGAAGGCTCCTCTTTTCTCCTGAACCCTCACCTCAGAGTGCAGCGTTGTCTCAAATCCATGGGCTGTACACCTAGTGTAGACCTGTTGGAGCATGGAGCTTGCTTTTGAGTAGTTGGGCTTGGGGTTTCTTTGGTCATTGATTCCCATTTGGGTAAAACACTCTCTGCTCTTGGTGCCTGGATGTGTGGTGTTGCTTGCTTTGTTGGGCAAAGCTAGGGCCCTGGAAGTTGTCTTACCTCTATTACAGAAAATCTAAAAGCCAGCTTGCTTTGCTGTGGTATCTGCCATGGGCTTCCTTACCTTCTGGTCCTATCCTGAGTGTGCTGGGATGAAGCAATGCTGAAGACTCTCTTGATGTGATGCAATCAGGGAGATCTGTGACCTCCAAAGCAGTTTTCAGTTCATTCAGTTAACTTTGTAAATGAGCTGTTGTTCACAGAGTCCAGGGAAACACAGCAGCAGTGCTCTGAACCTTACAGAGGGCACAGCAAAGGACTCTGGTGCCTGTTGCCTGATGTTTTGAGAGACAAAGCATAGGCTTTCTCTATCCTCCCAAAATGACTGTCTAGGGTGTCAGAACACCCAAAGTGACCTTGGTACCGACCCAGACTGTGCTCCCATGTTACTATAATGGGGATGCTGATTTGCATGGCAGGATGTCTTTCTCTTCATAATATGTTTTGTAGAGGTCATCAACAGGTAGAAGAGATTTTGAGAGGTTTAACTCATCCAAATGATTGCAGATTTCCCATCTCTGTGGATACAGTGCTGTGTTGGTCCTCTCTGTGTGTTGTGCTTGCTGTTCCCTAATTTCCTGCTTGCTGCTCGTTAGGGAACAGCCAGCCTTGGCCTAATGAAAAGCCCTCAGATGCATGAGGAACACTTAGCTCTGAAGAAGAGGTTAGAAGCATGCTGATTGCTCTCTGTGAGCTGCAGTGTATAAATAAAAATGCAAAGAGGAACAGGAGTGACTCACTCTACCATTGTTGTAGCAAAGGTGTTGGTGCTGCTCCTGCTTCTCCTTTTTTTTATCCTCAGGAGTGGAGGAGCACCTGCCTGTTGCACTTACCAGGCTGCTGTGCTGCTGTCCTTGCCTAGGGGTCTACTGAGCCCTCCCACCAGGAGAAGGGCCTTTTTGGGGGTTGGGTTAAGTATCTCACTTATCCCTCGGAGTTACACCTATGGGGATCTCTCAGTACAGCAGCGTCGGTGGGGATTGAACTTGGGAATGTCTCTCTTAGGAGAGATCTCTCACGGTATAGAGGCAGTTCCTTGTAAAGGGAATGTGCTTTATTGTTCCAGAAATTAGCTCACTTGTCTTATTTTAAAAAAAAAACCCAACTTCATAAGTTTATTTTATTCAACCTTGCCTTTGCTCAAGTGTGCTGCTTCCTCTCGGCTCGAAGACCCTTTGCCTTGGAGAGAGAAATGAGAGCTCTTTATTGACTCCCTGAGAGATGCAGGGAGATGCCTGAAAATACTAGTGCAATAAATAACTCTGGGATGTGCTGGAAGGACGCAGGCAGGTTTGCTTTCCCTGTTGTTAGCAGGGTAAATGGAAATGAGCAATTTGTTCAGATTCTCTTAACAAATGAAGGTGATGAACCATGAGACTGTGGTTTTTACAGCTGTGAGTACTTACAGAGTGCATCATCCTGGACCTTGGCAGTACATAGTGGCACCGTTCAGCTTAAAAGCTTTTTATTTTTGGTTGAGGTACCTGACATGCCTCAAGTGACCCTCTGAGCCTTGGTCCTGTATGCACCAGCTGCATCTTCATCTTCATTGCAGGGTTACATCGGTTAAACTGCCATGGTTGAGAGCCCTGACTGCATCTTCTTCCTCCCTGCTCCGCTGTAGGCTCAGCGAGCGATTGAGGAAAGCTAGCTAACAACTACAGCTTTGAAGAGGAGAAGCTGACACGTGGGTTTGGGGTGTGTGTGTCAGGTCTGTGTCCTGTTGCACGCTTGTAGTGAGCAAGGAAACAAAGCTCATGTTGCCTGGCACTTGCAAAGCCTGACGTTGATTATAACGCACAGGGGAATCAGGTGGGGGATATTAAGATGGATGAGTGTGCTCAGGATGGAAATAACTGTATTAAACATGTTGCAGGATCTCTGGCTTGGGGAATCAGTAACCCTTCCTTCCAGGATGGAATGTCTTGGAAACAATATGTGCCTGGAGGATTTATATCCTTCAGGATATGAACCCCCCAGGCAGCAGAAAAAAGTTTGGGTTGATCTCCTTAAGTCAAACACCCAGTTCTGGATGTCTGAATCTGTGGGGTCATTGCCTGCCCGCTCTCCCCAAGCGATTGGGACTGGCCTTGCACGCTCCTGCTTACGTTTTGGCTCTGCCATCTTGCATAGGCTGAGCACAGCCTGTGTTTCCTCAGTGCCTCTGAAATGGGAACTGTCAGCGTGGCAAAGTCAAACTCTATTGAGCTAAACTTGCCTAGAGCTTATTGCAGCCCTTGGATGTAAAGAGCGTTGCTTAAGCAACCGTGTAATGTAGGATCAATTCCCCAGCCATCCCCTGGGACTCCTTCTAGGTAGCTGCTACTTTCTGTGTAGTATTTATCGCTCTAAAGATGATCGCAGGTTGTTTGTCTTCACCATGGGGAAAACACTGCAGAGTGATGGATTTCATTTGTAGCATAAACACAATTGATAGGCTGGGGCTGGGGGGGGGGAGGATTTCCACGTTTAAGTTTCTCAGCTGCTCTTGTTGGACAAGCATCTGAAGCTAAATGAGGAAAACTCCATGAAGTAAGTGATAACATGATGCAAAGTTCATTGGCAGCTCCTGCCTGCTGTGGAGAGAGCTTCACTCTGTGCAGGGCTCTGGTGCAAGGCAGCTCCCCACTCTGATCTGCAGCAAAACTTCCCTCAGAGCTTGTTGCTTTCACTGGGAAGGAGAGTGGAAGTTTTGCTAATCACTTGTCAGGTTTGTTGGTTTCTGATAAATAGACTTTCCCTTGTATTGAAACACTTTCCCTTGTTGAAAAACATTCCTACAGTGTACAAAACAATGGCACTGGAGTCAGCCTGAGGGTGTGCTGTGTTCTTCTCCTGTGCTTGGCAGTGTTAGGACTTCGACTTCAGTTTGGGGAGAGGAATCAAATACATATTGGTAGGTTGGGATGGGGTTGTTTTTTTTCCCTACTGACACAAACATACTCAGTTTCTGCTGAAGTTGTTGAAAGCCTGTAGGCAGTGACACCAGAGGTGCCTGGAAACTGGGTTTATAAGTCTGCTGCAACAGGATGCAGTTTGCCATTAATAGGCATTAATTGTCATGCTTGATGGAGAGGGGAAGAGCATGGGTGGTGTTTGGGTCTTGGCTCTGGAGAGGGGGGAAAAAAACGTGTGTGCATGGGAGGCAAGCTTGGAGATGAGAGGTGGTTGTGTGGAAGTTGGGTGGCGTTTGAGGCGTGCTGCTGGCTGGGGGTGGCTGGTGTTCCAGGCTGGCATTGCAGCCTTCGCTCTGCGCTGCACGAGGGAAATTGGATCGCTGGGGGGTTTTATGTTACTGTGCAAGGTACATTGGACCTCCTGGCCTGTGTTAATAGAATATGGTATGTGCAGCTGTAGAAAAATCCTGGGGTTTCAGTGCTGTCCTGCAAGGAGCCGATAAGAGCCGTTCGGAAGGTCGGGAGATGGCACGGGGCTGCCCCCCATGACTCAGCAGTTCTCCCCCTTAAAATGCCATCCCAACCGCTGCCCGGTCTCCTCACCACCTCTTTGCCTTCCCTGGGTGCAAACAACCTGCTTCCTCTTTCTACAGCAAGCTCTCAGAAGAGCCAAGCCCAGGAGTTTTGGTTACTATAGTTGTCTTCAGCACTACGTTTCTCCTCTGCTCCCCAGCCCCGTACCCCTCCGTCCTGTAACACAGCCCACGCCTGTGGTGCTAGTGGGATGCCAGCGTGTCTCCCTGTCTGAAATGCTCTGCTGTCTCATGCTTTAGTCCTTATCTAGAACATGCAGAGCTCTTGCCCTGCATAATCGTTGTACTAAATGGTATTTTTTTTATCTTGGTTGAAAGAGTAGCAGTTGCCTGGTCTCTGGAGTGAAATAATCCCCAGCATCGCTGCCTCTGGAAGCTGGGTGTGGGACTAAGACTTGCCTGATTTCTATCCCATCAGCAGAGGGGAGGGGAACTCCACTGCCCTCATCATCGTGCTATTAAAACATGCTGAAAACTTCATGGTGCAAAGCTGGGAAGTGGTTTTTGGGCAGCTCTGCCTGTCTCTGGGTGATGGATAATCGAGTCAAGGCACAAAGGGAGGGGAGAAATTTATTGGTGAGGCAGTCCTAAAAATTACTCTTGAAGGTTTTCATCAGAGAAATGGATTTTGACTGATTACTGCTTGTGAGTGTGGGCTTTTCTTTGTATTTTGAGCACATTAAATTAAAAAACAATATGACCTTTCATGAGCTTGAAGTAATAGATGAAAACTCTCGAGTTGGGGCATCTGCTTTCCCTCCCAGTTGTCCTCACAGGCTTTGGTTTGGTACCCCAAAGCACTTTCCATCCCTCAGCCCCCCTTGGCAGTTGGAAATCTGGGGGGGTACCACAAGGAAGAAGCAGCGAGTGGTCTTCAACTGGACAGGGACACTGGGGCAGCTGAACGATAAGAGCTGTGATACTCAAAACATGTTTAAAACCTGCAGTGGGTGGTTGGCTTAATCCAAAGTGAATGGAGTTGCTTCTGTTCCCTGCTGCATTCCCACTCCTGGATAATTTGGACTGTTTTTTTCCATATGTCTGATGGTTTCTTTCACAGGAAAACTGTTCTTCAATGACCACAATGCTGTTAATGGGGGGGTGTTTTCATGATGCTGTGTCGCTGGTTGGTGTCTTGGAGTTGTTTTGTTTCAGTCTTGGAGGTTGTGTGTTCCCTCTGGCTCTGAGGGAGTTAACAAACTGTAATCTGCAGGATCTGGCATGGATCTTGCCCTGTGCACAAACAAGGGGGGTTTGTCACAGAGTGTCATACAAAAGGAGCCATGGTTATTGCCAGCAGTCCCAAACAGTGGCAGGGAATTAGCCTTTCTCAGGGGTGTGAAGAAAACTGACTGCAAGGAATCCCCATCCCTAAACTTCTTGAAGAACTAATGCAAAGTGGTATAAAACTCTCAAAAAGAGATACTTTTTTCCCCAAAAAAAATTGTCAATTCCACTCTCTGGATCATCCATTTGGTATGGGACCATGGGCTGCAATTCATCACCATCCCAGCGGGATGGAGAGCCCAGGCTGAGCTGCTGCTCAAGAATCCCATTGCCTGAAGGGCTGCAGTAGCTTGTGGGGTTGGGAGATGGTCACAAGGATTTGGGAGGTTTGGGGGGAAAAGGTGTTGTGTCCTTGGGCTGCTGCTGCTGCACATAAACAGGCACCTTCCTGGGTGTTATAAATAACTGAAAGTGGATTTGTAATGCGAAAAGAGAAGTGCTGACAACTGCCTAACAGGAATCATAATAGTTTATGGTTCATAATGGTCTATGTTCGTCTTAGATTTTTGAGGATTTCCTGTGTGGAGCCTGAGTCTCTGGGTTTTGCTTTTCCCAAAAACAAAACTGTTGAACCTGCTGTCTGGGGCTTGGCAAAAAAAGTCCTGTTTTCTCTAAAGTAGTGAAGCTCTCAGGACAACACTTTCTATGAGGTTATTGCTTTAAAAAAGTATAAAATGAAATTAGTGCTCTGGAATATGGTGTAAGTGTGGTGGTTTGACCCTGGCTGGAGGCCAGGTGCCCAACAAAGCCGATCTGTCACCCCCCTTTTCAGCTGGACAGGGGAGAAAATAGATATTGAGGGGCTCAGGAGTGGAGATAAGGACAGGGAGAGATCATTCTGCAATCAGTGTCATGGGCAGAAGAGACTCAACATGAAATTGGGAAAAAAAAAAAAGACATTATTACACTACCCATTCAGTGAAACCTGAGTCTGATCATGAGAGGTAAAAGCACAGGCTTTACCCATGATTTCTCTCCCTTCTCCCCCTGCAGGGGCAGATGGGGATGAGGGTTTCAGTCTGTTCCTCATGAGTTGATTTCTTTCTTGGCTGTTTCATTCCTCACACCCTTCCCCTGCTCCAGTGGTGGGTCTCACGCACAGGGGACAGTCCTGCACGAACTTCTCCAACCTGAGTCCTTTCCCACAGAGCTTCAGCTCTTCCCCAGCTGCCCCAGTGTGGGTCCCTGCTATGGGCAGACCTGCAGGCCCAGACTGCTCCAGCCTGGTCCCCCACAGAGTCACAAGGGCCTCCACACCCCCAGCAAGCCTGCTCCAGTGTGGGTCTCTCTCTTTATGGGCTGCAGGTCCTGGCAGGAGCTTGCTCCAACACAGGTCACAGCATCTTCTGTATGCTTCCACCTGCTCCAGTGTGGGGCCTCTCCATGGGCTGCAGGTGGGGTCTCTGCTCCCTGTCATCTTCCATGGGCTGTGGGGGGACACCTGCTCCACCATGGGCTTCTCTGGGGGCTGCAGGGGAATTTTTCTCTGGTGCCTGGAGCACCTTTTCCCCCTTCTCTTCCCTGGCCTTGGTGTCTGCAGAGTTTCTCACATCATCTCATTCCCCTCACTCATGTTTTTTCCCTCTCTTAAATGTGATTCCCAGCGGTGCTGTGACTGTCACTGATGGGCTTGGCCTTGGTCAGCAGCTGATGCTTCTTGCTCTGTGGGACCTGGGGGGGGCGGGGAAGCTTCTCCCTGTTTCTTGCAGAAGCCACCCCCACAGCCCCCTCCTCCACCAGAACCCCACCACACATAGCCCCATTTTTTGCAGTCTCTCTTCTTACACCACGAGCCAGCGTTGAGCTGCTGTGCAGAGGAACCTGTCGGCTGACCCCATCCCTCACTCAGCTTGTGCATAACGATCTCTTCTCTGAAAAGCAATCAGATGACTGATGCCAGCCTTTTTCCAAACGTAGGAGTCAAAGCACAAAAGTTATGGCATGCTTGTGATGATTTACCCCTGGAAACCTGGAATGTAGCCCTAAAGCAGTTGAAAATACCTGCTTATTAATCTAGCACTAAGAACCTGAGGGAATATTTATATCCATCTGTGAAGCCACTTTTTAACTAGGACACCTAAGATTTCACTGGGGGAAACCATCTGCCTGAATGAGAGTTTATGGCAAATATTTTCCAGTTGTTTGAGCACAGAGAATCTGCCTGGTAGTTTTATTTCTCTCTGAAAGTGTTCATAGAGATGCTGCTCAAAGGCATCCACCCCATTCTTCATTTGCTCTCCTCTGCTTGAGGTACTTTTGGCATGTGTAGCATAGAAGATTTATCATGAGATCCTTCCAGCATCCTGGGATGCTAAAGTCTGTTACGGTGATGCCTTGCAAAGGGAATATAAACCAAGTTTGTGAGGGCTCTGACACCATGGAACATAAAAACTAGATGCAGGGATTGGGTTTTTTGGTTATTCAAAGTGGGCAGGGTAGGATTGGCACCGTTACAACACAAGATGTAAGAGGTTTTCCAGACCTCATCACCCATGTGGTGTGTTCAGGCCCTGTGGGTGCTGACCCTGGGAGGTAAAGAAGGGGAAAGTGGGGAGGCAATGCAGCGCTCTGTCATGTGTGAGAGGTACCTGTGGAATATCTGCACAGGTAACTTAGTAGGTTAAATGCATTTAATTGATGGAAGAACTAACTGTGAGTTGACTGTTTTCCTTCCTTTGGGCAAAGAGTAAAGTTGTCTATGTATGTGTACATATAACCTGGGTTAAACTGCTGAGTAACTAATCTGTGAAGCTCCTTGTTTCTAATTGCTGTTTCCCTGTGTTGCAGAGCCTAGCCCAGCTAGAGAACCTGTGCAAGCAGCTGTATGAGACCACAGACACTGCGACACGGCTCCAGGCAGAGAAAGCCTTGGTCGAGTTCACCAACAGTCCAGACTGCCTGAGCAAGTGCCAGCTGCTTCTAGAGAGAGGGAGTGTATGTAAAACAGTATCACTGTCTGAAGCCTTGTCTAGGTATTTTGGGCACTGAGAAGGGAAATAGCCCCAGGGTCTGGTATGTGGCGTTCATATCCCCTACCCAGTACGCTCTCACGTACCCCAGTTAGTCCCAGAGGAAAGCCCTGGCTCTGAGGGGCTGCGGGTGCTGCTGCAATGGTTACGACAAGCGGTTGTCAGTTCTGATGTCATGTGGGGCTTGCTGCATTCCTCACAGGCTGCCACCCAGATATCATAGAATCACACACTGGGCTGGGTTGGAAGGGACCCCAGGGATCACAGAGCTCCAACCCCCTGCCACAGGCAGGGCCACCAACCCTGTTTCTGTCCCTGAATTTGATTACAGTTCAGTGGTCTGCATGCTGTTCTGTAACAAATACATCTTAACTTGCCTTTAGTGTTCCAGTGGAAGTTAGGAGTGCTTCTCCATGTGCAGTAAGGTTCTGCAGTGGCTCAGGGGGCTCGTTGTCTTCCGGGCATGCTGTTTAACTTACCCTCGTGCCGTTTGAGGATGTTCACAGTTGTCCTCCCACCTTCAGTGGTGATTCCATTGTATTTCACTCTTTTCAAAAGCTTTTCCTTCCTTAAACACTTTGTATTTGGTTTATTTTGGCATCCATAAACACTTGGACTAAATGCTGCGTCGGCTAGTTAGACTTGTCAAATTTAAACTTAAATTGCTGTGGAGAGTTAGCATAAAATCCAGCATCGCTGCTCGGTCTTTGAAGTGTGTGGTAAAACTTCTGTCTGTTTTTCTTTTGGGTTTCTTTCTAGTCATCCTACTCCCAGCTGTTGGCAGCTACATGCCTTACAAAGCTCGTGTCGCGCACAAACAACCCGCTACCGTTGGAACAACGAATAGATATTCGTAAGTACCACAGTGAATTGCTCTAGCCAAGCTAATGTTTGTGTCATGTAGGGACTTTTATCCACAGGTGGGAGGTTTTCTGCAAGTTACTGTGCTTTGCAGCTAGGGCAGCCTAAGGTATAAGATGCCCAGAAGGTAAGGAAACGTTTCTCTTGGATGGCTTCTTTGCCTGTATCATTAGCTAACAGCGTTCAAGGCAAAACAGACAAGAGTTTTTCCAGGTGGAAGGGGATGACAACTCTGTGGGCTTGTGAATAAACTGAGTTACATTTGATAAATTTCTTTTTGGAGTATAAAAGAAGCACGGTGAGGACATCCTTTCAAAACTGCAAATCCTTGATGGGCATCTGAAATGCCATTTAGAATATTCCCTAGGGCAGCAGTTGGTCCATCACAGCGTGCTTTTGAGAATGGCCAATACTTCCTTTCCTCTGAGGAATGACTGTGCCCTTTCTGTTTCACAAATGATGTGGTGGATGAACGTCCCTGAGGCAGGGTCTTGAAATATTTCCAGCTTTTCTTGCTCTTTATGTGTGCTCACAGAGGATTGGGCTTCATCTGATAATGCAGAACACGTCAGGCTTGTGGGGAGGGACTCACACCCGGTTCTGACCACCTTCTGGGTCTGTTCCGCAGCTGTAGCGTGTTAAAGGCACAAGTGAAAGGTCACAGTTTGTATCAACCCCCCTACTGTGCTGTTGGGTTTTATTAATAACATTCTAAAAGATGCCTTTTCCTACCAGCATTGCCATCTCAGCTCCATCCACAGGGGGTTTTTTGTCCCTTCTCTGTGTTCCAGGAAACTATGTGCTCAACTACCTTGCCACGAGGCCGAAGCTGGCGACGTTTGTCACACAAGCGCTGATCCAGTTGTACGCCAGGATCACAAAGTTGGGCTGGTTTGACTGTCAGAAGGATGAATATGTCTTCAGGAACGTGATCACAGATGTCACGAGGTTTTTACAGGTCAGATTCTGTTCTGTTAGATGAACACACACCTTGTGGGATTTGAAAGTCCCTGCATCTTCAGTTGCTTTGCACCTTGGTATCCTCTGTCCTGTCTTTTATCTGTGTGTTTGTTGCTTGAACAGTGACTACCAAGGCTAAGCTGCTGGCAGCACGGGCTGGGTTTTATCCTTTGAAGTGTGGTGGGGCTGGGATTTATTCATAGTCAATGGTAAGACATGTCTTCCAGTGTTCACAAATCTGCTCCCAAGCTGAAATCCATGCTTCCTGTCTACAAGGGAAGCATGTGCCATGCTTGAGCCACTTTCTTTCATGGCAAGGGTAATACCAGACATGACTTTCATACCCCTATATATTGACCTGAGCTGTCCTAACAAAATGCAGCCTAAAACCATCTCTTTCCACAAACATTATTGTTTGTTTTCCTGAGCGTTTCATAGATGTGTGTGCTGTCACCACAGCACAGGGCTTCATTCCCAGCCCCAAAACTTCCTCCTGGAGAGATCAGTGAATCCTGTAACGCTGTGACCACTGGTTTATTTCTTCTGAAGTATGTCCCAAAGTCAAAAGCTGGAGGAAGGGCAGTAGAAGAGATCAAAATGACCAGAAACTCTTCCCAGAGTGGAAAAGGAGATGTAACAAGGTTTTAATTCTGGAGTGGTAAGTTGTGGGCATGCAGAAAACAGGCTAACCACCATTAAAATAACACCATTATTTTAGGTATTTACAGATGTCTGCAGTGAAGTAGGATCCAGAAGGTGTTAAGTAATGTAAAGATCGTGTTCCTTCCTGCCTGGTGGTAGTTCACAGGTGCTCTCAGCTGAAATTACCAGAGCTAGATTCCTCCCTCTCCCAGCTCACATGGGGAGCTTGTGCTTTTTAATCAGGAACCTAATTAAATGGTGTGAATATCTCCTTGCTGTGTGTGCAGTTTGAGATCCTCTGTTCCCCTTTGCTCAAGTTACTGGTTCTGGCTGCTCAAGTGTACAGGAGGCTGTGCTTTCTTTTGAAGACCTCGGGTTCAGCAGGGTTTCCCAGTGTCTGCATCCTGCTGTGGACATCCTGAGACCCTTGTGAAGAAGCAGATGAGTTTCCCAGCCTAAATACCTTTGACTTTCTGCATCACAGACCAGTTCAGTCTTTGAAACTGGAGACGTTGTGCAGGAGGTGCAGAGCAAGCTGGAGCTAGGAAAGGACACATCATTTCTTAGCTACAGAGCAGAAACTGGGGCAGAGGAACAATACAGGTTGTTTCTCTTAAATGGTTTGATAAATGGATTACCATTTCAAGTGAAGAAGTGGCTGTAACTGACTGGATTCCCTGTTGGCCCCTTGCTGGGGGTGTGGAGCACAGGCTGGAAGAATGAGCTCCCTTCACTGGGAGAGGCTGTCCTTCTTGGCAGCATGGCCCAGGGGGTGGGGGTGTGGAGAAACAGGAGCTGCTACTCCTCTTGCTCAAAATCTGTAGTTTTAAAAGGAGGGGGGGGGGGTGTGAAGAAAAGAGGTTTATTTAATCTGGCAACTTCAGCACTCATCCTAGCACTGCAGAACTTTTGCCAGGTTTTACCACAGCCTCTGTTAAAATTAAACTGATTTAAATCTGAATAAATCTTTTCATAGTTAGAACACAAATTTTGATTGAACTATTAAATGAAAGGCACCTATTTTTATTCGCTGCTGTTACCCATCTCCTTAGAACCCTTGGCATTAACAGCATCAAGTATTTTAAAACCACATTTAAAAGTCTCTGCTCTGTATTGCTCACAAGCTTTTTTTCCAGTCACAATACTACAAAGATAAAGCATTTCTAGACAAAGATGTCTAGAAATCCTCCAAGCAGAAAGGTCTTTGAGTGGCAGTGAAGCTTACTGACAGCATCCTGGCACTGCTAACTGCTCTCCCTGTCACCCTTTCCTTCCTCAGGATAGTGTAGAGCACTGCATCATAGGAGTGACAATCCTGTCCCAACTAACTAATGAAATTAATCAAGTAAGTGCTACAGCCTTCCTCAGTGAAGTAAGTGTCCAATTTTCTCATTCATATTGTTGTGTCCTGCTGTGTGTCTGTGCATTGTTTGGGGTTGTTTTTTTTGGGGGGTGGGGGTGTTGTGTGGTGGGTGGGGTGGTTTTTTTTCCCCCTGTTATTTTTGCACAGTCACATACTTTTGTGGTGATGCTGAACCCCCCTGTCCTGATGAATTCTTTTGTTTCACTGGCATTTCCATCTTCTCTCATGTTTGGATGTCATCTTCTGAAAGGAAAGAGCAATGCTCAGCCACTAGTGAGGACAAAGCCCTGACCGTGAGGACATCCCTAGCACCTCCTGTTGTCAGTCCCTGTGTGTTGTTTCAGCTTACAGCATTCTCATGCCAAGAAGTGAGCAGAGCAGGCCCTTCTCTCTGTTGACCAGGGAGATGAAACAAAGAGGATGTGTCCAATTGGGCAGATTATTTTAAGCATCCTTTCCATTCAGTGCCAAATTCTGTGGTGTTCCCAGCAGGTAGTTCTCCAATTCTGCTGGTTTCTTGGGGCTGAGTGATGAGTGCCTGGCACAGCAGCTGTACCCAGCTTAGCTCATACACTGTGCTGACTCTTTCTTTGCTGTTGAAAGCTGCAACAAGAGGAGTTCCTTGGTGCTATCTACGATACTTTGATGGCTGCCACAGTCCTGAGGCAGCGTGAGGGTTGCCATATGTATAAATAACTAATTTTCCTCAGAGAGATCAGGTGTAACAGAGTTTATTTGGATTTTAATATCTTCCTAAGGATAGTTTGGGGCTTGCTGACATAATGACTAGTTCAGGCATTGGAATGGAACTTGATTACAAACTGTTTTCAGAACTGGAAATGGAAGTTTTATCCTGGCCAGGGCAAAGCTCCGATTCCTTCTGCTGAACTTCATTGTTCAGCACCTCTGAGCTTTCTAAGCCTTGTGCTGTCATCTGAACAGCTTCTGCATCTGTTTCAGAGCCCAGATTCACTTTGATTCTTCAACCCTGGCCTGATCAGCAATCTAACCCACAGGCTCTCCTCCTAAACTCATAATATGTCTTGTTAGTGTTACAGTTCCCTTGCCCAGGCTTTTGTACATCCCTCAGTCCATCTCTGCAGAGGGCTGGTCCTTTGCTTCCTTGCATCAAGGGATGAAAGCAGGTCTGTTTACCTCCATAAACTAGTATGTGTCTGTCAGCATTTTTATAGAGTGCTGCAGCTTCTGCTGGCAGGAGAATGGTCTTGACAGAGGTTCATACTAAAGCAAACAGCAAAGTTAAAGACTGATCAGATATGTCCTCCTAATATTTTAGATATTAGATCTGCCAGACTTTACTTACTCCTTCCTAAGTGTGCTTTGTGCCAGCAGCTGCACAGGGCTGGAGTCAGTGACTCATCTTGCAAAGTCTAAAACTGCCATTACTTGCAGAGTAACGACTCTGCCAACATAACTACTCATCAGAGCAGGGTCATGCACGTGCACACACAGGGAAAAAGGAAGAAAAAAGGCCCAAAACCCCCTTGTGGGGCTTCTCTTCAGGCTTGGGGAACAATTCAAACTTCCAACTACATTGTGCGAAAGCTGAATTTTCTAGAGCTCTGTTTACTAAAGCTTTTGTTCCAAAAGCTGCCAGTACAAATAAAACAGAGTGTTAGTAGCTGTCCTGAAGTATCATTTTGCATCCTGTGGGTACTGCACAGACTTGCCCACAGGTACCAAGCATCTGCTGTGTTGTAGCAAGTTCACTGATTTAAGCCATGGGAAGCAAAAGGAAATGCTGATTTGCCACAAGTCCAGAAATGAGATTTGTAATAACTGTGTAAATAATGCTCCTTTTCTTAAAGGCTCTGAAATTCTGTCTGTTTGAGCAGCGGACAAGTTTAGGTCCAGTTCTGATCTGCCACCAATTCCTGGGTGATGCAGGGCTTCTCTTTCTCACCTCTAATGTAAGAGACAGGAGTGTTTGCATCCTCAGTGCAGCTTAGGTGCAGTGAGGTGGTTTATTGCTGACCCAGTTCCTGCAGGACTGGATGCAGGGGGACATGGGCAGCCTCTACTCAGTGTCTGTGGGGACAGGACAAGGGGTGATGGCCTCAAGTTGGAGCACAGGGAGTTCCCCACCAATCTGGGGAAGAACCTCTTCCCAGTGAGGGTGAGGGAGCCCTGGGACAGGCTGCCCAGGGGGTGTGGAGTCTCCTTCTCTGGAGAGTTTCAAGACATGTCTGGACCTGTGCTCCCTGTCCTAGGGACCCTGCTTTGCAGGGGTTTGGACCTGATGAGCTCTGGAGGTCCCTTCCCACCCTTGTGATTCTGTGGTGTGTGCAAGTTGAAGGTCACCAGAGGCAGAGTAATGAGAGCATGGAGAAAATGCAGATCAACGTTGTGTGCCTCTGTGCTGGGCTGCAGGGAGGCTCTGTGCCAGCTGGTAACCCACTGCCCATCACACCACTCACCCCAGGAAAGAGGAATCTTGCTGGGTTAGGTTCAGGGAAATGGCAGACCTGGGCGGTATCACTTCACTTTCCTGCTTTTCTTAGAAAGCAGTCGGTGGAGTGACGCTCAGCTGTGCTGCTGCCTGCCCGTGCTGCAGCAGTGGAGTGAATCAGCTGGAGATGATGTTCTCAGGGTGAAGCACCACAACGTGTGTCTGTGCCTCTTAGCTCATGTGTCAGCTGCTTATTCCATACAGTGAGAGGTCTGGAGCTGGTGTTTATCCTGGATACAGCTACATCCACAATGGTTGTCCTGGGTTAACTCTCCTTCCAGTTTTCTTCTCATCTGTGCAGGTTTAGGAGGGGGATTAGAGTTGCTAGTGGTTGACCATGTGCCTTCAGGTAGCATTTAACTCCTAAGGAGTTCAGAGTGCTGTAGGGAACGGCATTCAAGCTTCTACAATGACTTAAGCACTCTTGAAAGTACTGCTGCTCTTCCTGCTTTGGAAGAGACTTAAAGAGAGTAAACCCAACCCTGCTATCTGGCAGGGTGCACTCAAACTGCCTGGTGAGTGCTGTAGGTGAAAGTCCTGTGTCATCAGCCAGCACCATGATTTTTATCTGCAGAGGAGCCGCTGTTCAGCAGCAGCAGCACATACCACAGCAGCAGTGCATCCTCCTGCATTAGCCTGGGGAGGGAAACCTTCATGTCCTGGTGCTCAACTGGGTTCCTACAGGTTCTGCTGGTCTCCTTGCACCTCTGCCCCTCAGCTCTAAGCGCTGGTTTTCTCTCTGCTCAGGCGGATACCACTCACCCCCTGACCAAGCACAGGAAAATCGCCTCCTCCTTCCGAGACTCATCCTTGTTTGATATTTTCACCCTCTCATGCAACTTACTGAAACAGGTAAGGAAAACCCTCCTTTGCCATCTCTCTTAGGGGCTGTGTGGTGGGGTGACAGACTTGGGGCTGAAGTTGCCACTGACACTACTCCCCTGGAACAAGTGCTTTTGTTCCAAACGCTGTGTTCTGGGCTTGCTTTTCAGGAAAGCTTTGACCTAGGTTTGTATTAAGGAAAAAAACCCAGCACAAACATGACACACATACAGAAATGTATTTCTTAAACAAGTTTGATGTACATGTCTGTACCATAAGGCTTGGGTTAAACTTTCCTGTGTTAAATCATCAGGAAAGAGGTGTTTGGTTTGTTGGGTTTGGGGCTTTTTATATTCAATATCTGATTTACAGTAATGACAGAGAGATTTCCTGTAAAATAAGCCCTTGTCTCTCTTTTTTAACCTCACTTAAAAAGCCATGTGGTGAGAGAACCAATGCTAGTGAAGATATGTTTAGTAGACTGAGACTAAAGGTTGTCCTTGATATTTTAGCAGTGATAAATATTAGATTGTCTTGTGTCCCCCAGGTTTTTATTCTGGGCTGATTATCAGGTGTGTTAACTTGTCTTAAAAATACTTACCTCAGCACAAGGCAGCAGTACTCTGCTCATGGGGTTGGGGTTTATCCCCCCAAAAGTAGTTTTTCTTTCAGCTGAAGTAGCACATGTAGATTTTTTCCAAAGAAAATTCTTGATTTTTTTGCATCAGGTTTCTTTTCTAAATAGCTGATCTGGAGCTGGAGTGATGCCTGCAGGACCAGCCCTTTATGGGAGAGGCTACCCCAGTGAACTGAGCAGCAGTAGCACAGATTTGATTACTTTCACTTTTATCCTTCCAGCTGAGGGAAGTGTCAAAGTTGACAAATAGCACAAAGAGCAAAGAGAAAATTCCCCTTTTTAAAGGTATTTCAAAACGAGCAGCTCTGTTTCTGTCAGTAATAAAGGTGGGGATGTGGGTGGAATTTCATCTCTCTCCCTCCTCCTGGTCTCTGCTGGATGCAAGGCTGGTACAGTTAACACCAGTCATCCCTCCCCGTGCACCCACCCTCCTGATCCATAGCAGCCCTGGTACCTTTTGAATTCCTTGGCTTATTTCAAGTGTATTTGATGGTCCATTAGAGGCCTCAGAAATGAAAGGATTCCTCTAAGTTTTGGGAAGAGAAGTGCTCAGGGAGGTGCAGGCAGGACAAGGTCCTTATAAGTGGAAAAACTTAAACCAGGAGACATAACCCAGACCTTGCTAGCCTGGTGTCTCCAGGATAAATATAAACAGGAGGGGAATCAGCTTGTTAAAAGGATAGACAATGGCAGGACACGGGGGATGGAGTGAAGCTGAAGGAGGGAAGGTTTAAACTGGATATTAGGGGGAAGCTCTGTACAGAGAGAGTGCTGAGGGGCTGGAAGGGGCTGCCCAGAGAGGGGGTGGGTGCCCCGTGTCTGGGGGTGTTCAAGGCCAGGTTGGATGGGGCCCTGGGCAACCTTGTGTAGCTCCAGGCCTGAGGTTGGTGTCCCTGCCTGTGGCAGGGGGTTGGAGCTCTGTGACCCTTGGGGTCCCTTCCAACCCAGACCAGCCTGTGCTCGTGCCATAGTCCTATGCATAGAGCTTGGGCTCAGCTATTACCTGCACTACTGTGGCTGCATGACCACAGGGCCTTAGCAGCTAGAAAGATGTGGCTTGTTGCAGGAGGAAGGCTCTAGTTTCCCACCCTAACTCTTCATCATCTTGCTTTTGTTTCTTGGGGTGCTGTGCTTCGAGGCAGGTTGGCATGTTTCCCATCATCTCATGCAACATCCTTGTTTTCTGTGATTAAACACCTACTACCCAAGTTGTATCTATTTTTTTGTCTCATAGTAGCTGTCTCAATCTTCTGTCTCTAAAGCAGAAGTTTCCAAGGTGATCCTTTCAGGAGGGGAGGGTTGGGCTGTGGAAAACTATCCATGGGCATAAAACAGGGCACAGGAGTGAGTGTACAACAGAGAGTGAGGAAGGCATTCCAGTGAGCCCAGGCACTGGTCTGGGCAGTGTTGCCACCCTGCAGTGTGTTCTTTGTGATAGACTTAAGCTGGAAGGGGTTTATTTTGGTTTTAGTACAGTGCAGTAATACAAAGGATAGACAGACAGACAGACCTGTCCCTGGACTACAGACCTGAGTGTTACATTTAAACTAGAGAAGTGACCTAGTGCTTTGCATCCATCAAGCTCTTGTGTTACTTGAGAGTGTCCATGGTTTCCCTGCCTGAAGCAGAGTGCTGTAACCAGAGCAGGGCTTCTACAGATATCTGTACCCAAAAAAGAGTATGCACTCATTTCCATAGGAGGGGTAGGTAGAGCAACAAGATTCCCTGCTGCTGAGTGCTTGTCAGGCAGAAAATGTGTTCTTGTGTTTAACCTTAATAAGAACTTCCTTATCTCCTGAATCTTACAGTATAATTGCAAGCTGGCAAGCCTGGCTGCTTTTCTCCTGCACAGCACAAGCAGAGTGGGAAAGCAAGCACTGTCTGTTTATCCATCTTGTGTAAAGACTAAGCATGTAAACACACAGGCTGTCTGTAGAAGTGTGTGATAGCTGGGGTTGGTGCTTGTGGCATATGATCCTTCTGATTGCCACATCCTGTTTAAAGTCAAATTACTGTTTCAGACTCAGCTGTCACCTGGATTTTTATATTTTTTTTTTAATTTTATTTTATTTTAAATTTTTTTAAACAGGCTTCTGGGAAGAACCTGAATCTAAACGATGAAAGCCAGCACGGCCTGCTCATGCAGCTTCTTAAGCTCACACATAACTGCCTGAACTTTGATTTCATTGGCACATCAACTGACGAGTCCTCAGATGATCTTTGCACTGTGCAGATCCCAACCAGTTGGAGATCAGGTAATCTTCCTGGAGGAAGAGGGCTAATTCCAGCATACCCACCGAAAGCAGGCGTGACTCACTTCTCCATACCTCACCAAGAAACCTTAGCCCACAGTGCCAGCTGTAAACCCAACCTGTCCTTACTGGGAGGATGAAGGCACTTCAGTTTGGGTTGCATATAAAATGGGTTGCTGTAAAAATGTTCTGTTGCTGTAAAAATGTTCCTTTACACTTAGTCTTAGCCCTGTCAATTCAGGAAGCAGTAAACTGTTTGGGGTTTTCAAATGTAAATAACAAATAACTTGACACCTGCTCTCAACCTCCTTGCTGTTCTCACCAGGCACTTTGCAGGCAGTTTTACAGATTGTGCCCTTAAAATATTTTCCTGTAATTTTGTCTTTAGTACCAAGTACTGCTGGGTTCACTTTATTTCTAGGAAACACATCCAATCCTTTGGAAATCTTCTTATGGTGTGGCACTTCATGTGACGTGCATGTTGATAAGATAAGCATTAGACCTACAGATAGCAGTAAATGGAGGTGTTCTCAGTAAAATGCTCCTTTCTGTTTCAGCATTCTTGGATTCTTCTACCCTTCAGTTGTTTTTTGATCTTTATCATTCCATCCCTCCTTCGTTTTCTCCTCTGGTAAGTCCAGTGTTTGTTTTCCTTACAGACTTTGCTACCAGAAAGTGTTTGTAGGATTCAGCTGGGAGACTGACTGGTGGTTAAAATGCCACAGCCTGACTTCAGACAGCTGCCTTTCCTTTGATGGCACTGCCTTGTGCTGTAGCAACAACTGAGAGGCTGGTCCCTCGCTCCTGCTTTTTTTGATGCATCTGCAGGTTTGGGATTTGACCTAAAAGCACCTCGTGTGGTGGAGATCCAACCTACTTCTTTGTCCCTATGTAGCTTGAAGCCTGCCTGCTCGCTCATCCAGTGAGCCTTTTTTTGGAGGGGTGTAGCTTATGTTATTGCCACTGTACTGTGAAGTCAGTCCTAAAACCATACCCTGAGTAGGTAGCAAGTCTGAGAGCACGACTGAGGAATGTAATTTCCTCCTTCCACACTTGAAAACTAGGCCATGTCCCAGTTGGATGCGATGGCCAATAGTGCAGCTGGATGAAAGTTGGGTTATTTCTTCTTGGGGGGAAAAAAAAAATCGCCTGCCAGGCATTTATCTGTCTGATAAATACTCTTCATAATTAATGCTACAGTGAAAACATGCCCTTTGGCTAGGGAGGGAAGGGTCCTTCAGAAGTACTTTTTCCACTGAGACTCTCAGCACTGTTCATTATGTTGAAGGGTTACTTGCTAGTTCTGAATTTAGAGCCTCAAATATTCATGTGAGATTTTTTTGGGGGGGTTCTGTTACTGAGCAGAAATCTGAAGCAATTACACCTTTAATTGTCCTGCCTCTTTGATCAGTGATTGTCAGAGCCCATGGGGAGGGGAGGCTCAGCAGCTGAGCAGCTAGTCCTTACGATGGTCAGAGGGAATGGGGCTTCGCTAGGCAGAGCTTACTGCTGCTGCTCTTCACAATCCTCTTCACCAGCTTGTTACTTGCTGCTGCAGCTGCACCCTGGGGATTCACTCTGGATTTAAATCTGAGTTGAGAACAGCGCTCCTTTTCCCAGCCTCTGTTAAGTCTACCAGCTTTCCCTGTTGGTCTCAGTGTTTTTACAGTCTTACATGATCCGTGGTCTCTATCTGAAGAAAACAGTGTTTTGGGGGAAGCAGAGTTTGGAACACACCTTTAGCTGTCAGGATGAAGATGTTCCTTTGGGGGATGGCAGTCTTTCTCTCAGCTGTAATTTGTTCCTGCACTTCTCCATATACCACGCAGGATCGCAAAGATGATGAGCTCTTGTGTAGCCGTGCAAAGGAGCTTCAGACTTAAACAGTTCCACGTGCCATGAAAAGGAAACATGCAGTTCATTGAACAGTTCTCATCCCTCCCTCTCTGCTTACTCCCTTTGCCCCTCCCAGGTCCTCTCCTGCTTGGTGCAGATAGCCTCTGTGCGCAGGTCCCTCTTCAACAACGCGGAAAGAGCAAAGTTCTTATCTCATCTCGTCGATGGAGTGAAACGAATACTGGAAAACCCCCAGGTGAGGACTGCAGTGGAATCGTGTCTCTGCTTCCTCTGCCTGCATTAAGTTTCTTCACCAAAAAATACTTCCAAATCTATGTATCCTGCTCATGGCACGGAGGAGGGTGCAATGTCTTATCATAGAGTCACAGACTGGTTGGGGTTCAGAGGGACCCCAAGGGTCACAGAGCTCCAACCCCCTGCCACAGGCAGGGACACCAACCTCAGGCCTGGAGCTACACAAGGTTGCCCAGGGCCCCATCCAACCTGGCCTTGAACACCCCCAGACACGGGGCATCCACCCCCTCTCTGGACTTGCTTCTTTTTCCTACTGTCCCACCAGAAGTCTGCACCTCTTGTAACTCCCACGTGTTGGGAAGTAGTGCTGCCTCTCCATTCCTCTCTGCTTTTTCTCCTCTCAGAGTTTATCAGACCCAAATAACTACCACGAGTTCTGCCGATTGCTGGCTCGATTGAAAAGCAATTACCAGCTGGGAGAGCTGGTGAAGGTGGAGAACTACCCTGAGGTCATCCGACTCATTGCCAACTTCACCGTGACCAGCCTACAGGTACAAAAGGGTTTGACTTCCCCTCAATGGCTGTTTATGCCCCTTGTCTTCTCATGAGACAAAATTGTAACCTTCTTCACAGAATCACAGAATCTTAGGGGTTGGAAGGGACCTCAAGAGATCTTCGGGTCCAACCCCCCTGCCAAAGCAGGCTCCCTATCTCATATTACATAGATAGGCGTCCAGACGAGACTTGAATATCTCCAGAGAAGGAGACTCCACCACCTCCCTGGGCAGCCTATTCCACTGCTCTGTCACCCTCACTGTGAAAAAGTTCTTCCGCATGTTGGTGCGGAACTTCCTGTGCTCCAGCTTACAGCCATTGCCCCTAGTCCTGTCCCCACTGACCACTGAAAAGGGGCTGGCCAATTCCCCCTGCCACCCATGTCTAAGATACTTGTAAACACTAATTAGGTCCCCCCTAAGTCTTCTTTTTTCCAGGCTGAACAGGGCTGTTTGTTCTTTGCCCCTTAATTCGCTCTGTTATTCTTATAAAAAAAACCCCAAAACCCTGCAGACTCTGTGACCAAATCCTGCCATGTTGCATTGATTATTCTTTGAATTCCTCCTGAATGGAACAGGAGCAAGATGTGGGGGCAGGCAGGGTTGCTATGCCTTCATAGTCTTACCATGTCCTAGCAGGGGGTGAGGGAGGGGACCCAAATGTGTTTAATAAGGCTTATTTTTAGAATTCTGGATCACTTCCCTATTAAAATGTAGTTGCAAGGATTGCTAGGAATATGAATATCATTCCATATTCCCACTGAGTTTTCCACTGGCATACAGCTTGTAGCTACACCCTTGCACAGAATATGGTTTAAAACAATTGCATAGCTTACATCCTGCCTTTGGTTGTTAAATTTTAATATTTATCTGGGAAACAGCTTTAAGCTGTACATTCTGTTTGGGGAGATGTCTGCTGAGTGCTACAGCATGAGCTCAGCAGTAGCTTGGGTCTCAGCCTGGGAACTGGGGTTTATCTTTTAGGCTTTACTGAAAGCTGATAATACCCCTTGAATTCGTGTGTGACCTGAAATCCCTTGTTAAAATGGGCAACCAGATCATCAGAGCTTTTAGATGTTACCATATCTAGTGCTAGGTGAGTCAAAATAATGTGGGTAAAATAATCAAGGCTGCAAGTCACTGGTTTCCTTTCCCTTGGCTCCTGGTAGCACTGGGAGTTCGCACCCAACAGCGTTCACTATCTGCTGAGCTTGTGGCAGCGTCTGGCTGCGTCCGTGCCCTATGTGAAAGCCACAGAGCCTCACATGCTCGAAACCTACACCCCAGAAGTCACAAAAGCTTACATCACATCCAGGCTGGAATCTGTGCACATCATACTGAGGTAAGAAAAGCAGAGACATGGCAGCACTTCTGCCAGAAGCTCTCCTGTGTGTCCCTTCTGAGTTTTCTTTTTAAAAGTGGGCACAGCTGGGGGAAGGTTTGCAAGTCACCAAAGGATTTCTAAGGGAGCCCTACATAAAATTATATATCCTGGCTCATAAAAATGATACCTGTTTGTGGTGGGCTTTTTAAAGCTGGTTTGGGGTTGTTTTTTTTACCTTGCTCAGTCTCAAATGGCTGAGATGCATCTGAGTGATCTCTGACATGTTATGGGCATCCACAGCATACTATTCACTGCCACTGTAGCTGAGAGGAGTAAGGATGCAAAGTGTGATTCACTTCATTTTTAGATCTCTGCTGCTGTAGGATGGCACCAATTATACCTAAAAGTATTTTTTTCTTCCTTCCTTGGAGTGTAGGGGCAGCCTACAGGACTGGGTTTGTGGGGGATGAATCCTACCTGGTGTGTTTGAAAACAAATGTTCAAGTATAGAGAAATAATGCCTCGCCTAGGGAAGACTGATCAGTTTATCCCCCTTTAGGTATCTAGCAATACAAGGGAGGAACAGCAGGTTTGGCTAGTTGGGGAGTTGGCAGTAAACCTATTGTTGAGGTTAGTGTGTTTGGAGGAAAAGGCAGCTAAAACATTGCGAAAGATGCAAAGCTTTGTTATACAACAGCCAGAGACCTTGTTCTTGGCACTGCACGTCCTGTTCAAAGACCTGGGTAAACATTAAAAACATAAGAAGAGCTTACTCGTCCCAGGGCCTGATGGCCCTTCCACCTGAACAGCTACTGGCACTCTGATTTACAGCTGTGGTCATGATCAGAGGGTCCTGTCTGTGTAGCTCTTCATGGTGACAAATAGGAGAGGCAGAGACTTCGGTCACTGGAATTGTGCCTAGGAAAACATCCTCTACCTGGTAGAAAGAACTGAAATCGTAACACAAGCTTATCTCTGTGTTTTCAATCCTCTTCTAATCTGCTTTCTTGCTGCTTTAGGGATGGTTTGGAGGATCCACTGGATGACACTGGCCTTGTGCAGCAGCAGCTGGATCAGCTGTCTACCATTGGCCGCTGCGAGTATGAGAAGACCTGTGCTCTGCTCGTGCAGCTCTTTGACCAGTCAGCCCAGTCCTACCAGGAGCTGCTGCAGAGCGCCACCGCCAGCCCCATGGACGTGGCTGTACAAGAAGGTGAGGGTGTCAGGGGAGCTTGCAGTAGGTTGCCTGTTCTCAAAAGTAGTGTTTCAGAAGCCTGTATTCCTGGTGAGATCCATAAAGGGGACAGTGGGTGTCTCAAACGTTCCCTTAGGGAGGTGCCTCTGGTGTAGAATGTTTTTGGCTGTGGGCAGACCCCAACACACACAGCAGTGCTGGCTGAAGAGATGGCTGTCCTATACCTGACCCCATTCTTTTTGGGAGGGGGGATGAGATTTAGAGCATCTCCTTGCCTGGTCTTTCAAAGACCAAGTTATGAGGTTGTTCCTCCCACCCACAGTTGATGAGCGGTGCCTGTCCCATGCCTCTCCTGTCAGAGACTGCTCAGCCCCCACCATGGGGTGGGATCAGCATGGAGCTTTCTCACTTACCCAGCTGCTTGGGTTAGAAATTGCTCAACACTGGCTGTAAAGAAGTGGTTCCTTTGCAACTTCTGCCTCATGCCCCCTGTCTAATAACCTAGCTGGCTTCCCCTTCTGTGGAGGACTTGGATGCATCAGCACAAGAGTGGAAACTGTTCCTCTTCCTTCTGCAACAGTATTGTCTGACCTAGCACAGCACACTTGTTAATATTTGGGAGGGGGAGGGGGCAAAACTCCATATGATGCTGACTTCTTCACCAGCCATGTGTACTGTGAAAGAATAAACGCTGCCTGCTGGCATCTCCACATGTTTAAGTGCATAGACCACAAGAATGTGGCTTTCTGCAGAGGAGCAGCTTTAAATAATGACCATCTTCCAGGCAGCCTTGTTTCTTTTTTAGTCAAGTCCTGCCTGTTCTCCAAGGAGAAAACTGAGTGGCTTTGGTACAGATAGCACTAAAGCAGAGAGGTACTCCTTGCAAATCCTGTCTTTGCCAAAATACAATACCAGTCTCCTCAGCTTCCTCCACCTTAACGTGTGACACGCTCGGTTCTGATGTCTCTGTTGGTTTCAGGGCGCCTGACGTGGCTCGTCTATATAATCGGGGCGGTGATTGGTGGTAGGGTCTCGTTCGCCAGCACGGATGAGCAGGATGCGATGGATGGCGAGTTGGTTTGTCGGTAGGGATGCTGACTGTTTTCTGGCTGCACCGCTGTTGAAGTCAACAACAAAAAGCCAATGGCTGTTGTGAAGCTGCCACCATGTTCTTCCCCTCTTTTCGCTGAAAACAGTGTGGAATTGGCCGGCCTGAAAGAGATTGGCAAGAGCCAGGCAGCAAAATTCTGCTGTGGCTTGGTTAAATTGGGAAATCTGAGTTGTAAGGAGGAGAATGAGAGGGGAAGAGCATGTAAGAGGGGAGTTGTATGGGCTTAAAATGTATGCATTGGAGTAGAACTAAATGCATGATGGGTCTTTGCTGGGGTGGGGGGAGGAAGTCTTTTTCCTAGTTAATAATCCAAAGTGGGTTTTGTCCTTAAATACTTTGTGAACGTTGTAGTCCTTCTCTAACTGTCAGAACTTTGTGCTGTCTTCTAACACATGGGGGATTGGGGGCTTTTTAAATCCTCTCCAGTGCAAGCGTTACTTGATGGATGGGAGAACATACATGTAGCTTTACTAGTCACAAACTACCTCTGTGATGCAGAGCCCATCAGCTCTGCTTGGGAACTAGGGTAGTAAAGGAGCTAAACTGGGAGCACATGGAAGTTGGCCCACTGGCAAGCCAGTAGAACATCCCACACTGGCTTCCCATGTAGCTGATCAGTTACTGAAGAGGAAATGGTGAGACCCACTGTGTATTTCAGCTACATTTTAGTGCCAGCATTTATGATAAATGCTTATGGAAACCCTACTTATATTTTATCTTCTTCCCACATTTGGAACTTGCAAAAGAAATTTAAATCACCGTTGCTTGCCCTGCACATGTATCACCCTAAAATCCCTCCAACCCCTTCCCTGCCAGCCAGGTCTGCTCAGCACACCCAGGTCACAGTGTTGTTTCTTTGGGCTCCCAACAAAAGCCAAACTGAAGTGGGAATGTTGCTAGTCTGGCTCTGTGAGAGGAGCAAGGTAATGGTTTCTCCAGTGGGTTTGATAACGTGACGCTGGGCGAGTGTGCTAACGTACCCACAGCTCACTCCTGCAGCACGCTGCAGCCTCGCAGCCCTGGTAGAAGGGCCATAGAGACCTTACAGTGACCTTGCACAGAAGAGGAGTGTGTCCTAGTCAGTGTTCTGCTTTCAGTTTTGTCAGTTCTTGACCCAAAATGCCCACAGAAAGTAAAAGTTATTGTTGTGTACAGCCTGGAAACGCCACCACCTGCCAGCAATACTTTGTGTCTCCCAGTCTCCAGGAGCAAAGGGTGTTTGTCCCCCACTTCTTTCCAGGGTGCTGCAGTTGATGAACCTGACAGACTCTCGTCTGGCACAGGCTGGGAACGAGAAGCTGGAGCTTGCCATGCTGAGTTTCTTTGAGCAGTTCCGGAAGATCTATATTGGTGATCAGGTGCAGAAGTCTTCCAAGGTAATCAGTCTCCTTGGCTGTGTGTCTTTCCTCATGGCACATCCAGGAAGAGCTTCACTTTTTAAATGAAAGCGAGTGGCGTTACTTGTTTTCTTGATAGCTGATGTTATTTACGAGGCTCGACCACTGTGTTTTCAAGATACATGTCCAGTGGTAAACCCTGGGCTGGTTTTGAAGCACCACATGCTGCCTGCATCAGGAAGGAGTCAGTGACTATGACAGTCGCTTAAAACTTTAGAGCTTCATACACCCATGAGGAGCCTGAGCTTAGTTAGCATCTGTTCCCTGCTTCCTCAGCTCTCAAGTGAAGATCAATATCCATTGTCTTCATCATGAGACAGTTGGAGATGTACTGGGCTTTGAACGCCTTTCTGCATCTTTAGAGATGCAAAATACCTTTTTTAAATTAAAAAATAATAACTGTAAAGAATGGAAACAGCATTACTCCACAATGAGGTTCTCTTCAGGTAACCAGTGATCTTCCTTCCCCACCTCAGAGGCTTCAGAGCAATGATGTGACAAGGAGCTTAGAGCTCCAGACAGATTCACCAGGATACTGTGTGTAGGTGCAGGTGGGGGGTGGAGGAGCACAGTTGTTGTGTCCCCTTTCCCTAGGGAAAGCAAGTGCCTAGCCTATGCCTACAGTGTCTGAACCCACTGTGAGTAGCAGTAGAGAAGCTGTAGCAGAGATCAGGGCAGGGAGGGGTCTGAATTGGATCACAAACATCTCCGTGCTTTGTTTGATTGATCTGGGAAAGCCCAGAGCCTACACACACCCCGTGGCAAGTGTGCCACAAAGGGAGTAAACAAGTGAGGAAGAATCCCTGAGCATTACTTGGTTTGTTGACAAGCTTTTAAATTGGTGGTAATTTTGTCCCCCCTCTAGCTGTACCGCCGTCTCTCAGAGGTCCTGGGCTTGAATGATGAGACCATGGTCCTGAGCGTCTTCATAGGAAAAATGTAAGTGTTCCTGCTTGCAGGCATCAGAGATTCCAGGGTTTATTTGAAGGTGTAACCAGGAAAACTGGCATACGAGGGAGCGTTGTCAGTCTAGTAACATCTGGCTACTTGAGAGAATTGCAGCTTTTATCAGGGCTTAAGCCACGCACGATATCCAGGATTGATTTATCCACCGTGGATTCTGGCCTGGGCTATGGAGACACAAAAATAAGCCCTACACCAGGATAATGGATTCTCTTTCCAGTGCCTGCTTAGTAGAACCAAAGTCAGAGAAGGGACAGCCTCGAGCACTCAGGCCCTGTCACTTGACTGTTGGCAATCACCAGCCACGAAAGCTCTGTGGGGAGGGAACTGCTCCTTCAGAGGTTTTCCTTGCAAATCCTGCTGTTTAGTGCCAGAGCAGCTCAAGTCCTTTTCTTAAAAGTCTTCCACCCTGGTAGGCACCCTATTCAGCCTGTTCTTGGCAGCTCTCCTCTGGACCGAACCCACTGACTGGCTTTTTGTCATGTCTTCAGCAACCTCCATTAGCATTTTGAACCAATTCGGTAGGTCCCATGCTGACACCCAGTGCCATGTGCCTGGTGATGTGCAGCCTCTGGCTCCCCCCAAAATTTCTTGAGCATCGGCCCCATCTTTACTTGCCTGGGGCCTTGCCTACCCTTGCGCACGCCGGGCGGCTGCGCATCATCCCCGAGGGGTGAAAGGGCTCTCCTGGAAGAAGCAAGGGCTACTAGAATTCTGCAGCTGACAGTGGATGGTGCAGGTGCAGAATTGCATACGTCTGCATGTAGTCACTGCCGCAGAATTCTCTTACCCTTGCTGCAGAAACCAGCCCTGGAGTGCCACAGAATTATTCCAAGGGCCTGGGTATGGGCCAGTGTAGCTTGGGACCCAAGTAGTGAAGATTATCTGAAGGATAATTTTCTAGTCAACCAAATGTAAGTACAGTAATTTTATACCAATATTTTGTGGCTTGTGATGTCTGTGGTTTCGGTGGAGGGTGGAGCTGATGATGATGGGTGACTCTTGAACTGGAAGAACCCGCCGCACAGCAAAGGGGCAGCTGAGCAAACCCCTCTGACCCGTCCTTGTCCTCTTCCCTAGCATCACCAACTTGAAGTACTGGGGTCGATGCGAGCCCATCACCTCCAAGACGCTGCAGCTGCTCAATGACCTCTCCATTGGATATCCTTTTCAGAAGAGCTCTTGGGTGCATGGGACACTTTAACCTCAGGGTGGGGGAAGAGTGACCCAGGTGCTTGGCTTGGAACAGGAGCACCGTGTGTGTAGCATTCCCAAACCCCTTCAGCTTTGGGGTAGTGAGAAGAACAGAGCACGAGTGCTTGGTCAACACCTTACCAAGCTGTGGAATTGCAGTAGATGGCTGTGATATTGGGGGAGGGGGGGTGGTGGTTGTTATTTTGGATCAGAATTGCTTTATAGCTTGCTGTCCACAGTTAGTTTGTTTAATCACAGTCTGTCTTAGGGTCTGGTTCTTCCTGCCAGAGTAAATGAGAACAGTCCCCATGGGTCTCTAGTAGTGATGTACGCAGCCTGGTTGCTCTTGAAACAAGTGGAAGAGAGACTAGGACATATTGACTAATAAAGACATAAGTCCCCTTCCAGTTTTGCCCTGGGAAGCGCTTTGCCAGCGTTGCAAGAAGTTTTCTGCTGACTCTGCTGCTTCCTTAACACCCCCTTTACGTACAGTAGCGTTAGGAAGCTGGTGAAACTCAGCGCCGTACAGTTCATGCTGAACAATCACACGGTGAGTCCTGCCACCTTCTGCTTTTCATCTCCTGCTGAACTCCTCTGTCTGCCCTTGTGTGGCTGAGAGAATCCCCTAATTCCAACACCCAGACACACTTTGGAAGTTTACCTGTCTCCAAGATGTTTCCATTGTACTGAGTGGGCCTCTGGAAAATGTGATCTGTGTTCCATCTCTTTCTTCAAAGTCTGCCCTTGAGTTTTGAGGGGCTGTATCTCAAAACTTGAGGTACCTGTTACCCCAAAAGGTTCATGTGGGGGTGTCTCCTCTGAAACTGTGGGAGACAGCTGCTACTGCTGCACACGCAGGCTGGCAGTGGTGAGCACTGTTTATGCAATTTAATGCAAAGCCAGCATTTCAGTGCCCTGGCTGTCGTTCTAAAAGTGCTGGTTTGGAAGAAGTGCCATCCCTTGTGGTGGCAGGACATCAGCCTAGTTCCTTTGGTCACTACCAGAGCGGTGGTCCCCATGTGGATCGGGGATGCTGACTGGAAATCAGAGATGTTGGAATGAGCAACTAGAAGCTGGCAGCAAATATCAGATTTCTCACTGGCCTCTGGGAGCGTGTGGTCATTCGATGCTCCAGCGATAGGACTCCCAGCACCACCTCCAGAAGCTTTGCCTTGCCTGCTTGAACAACGTGCTGTGCTCCTTGGGTTTAGGGCATGTTCTTAGGCAGCCCCACCTCCTGCATCTGACTTCATTACCTGGGGCTGCTGTTCCCATGAAGGAGTACCTGGGGATCCCTCTGCAGAGGGCTGGTTTTCAGCAGCTTCAATGCCTGAAGGGTCCCTGTGAGCAAGGGAGACGGATTCTGCTCTGGAGGCAAAGCAAGGCAGCCTTGTTTGTCTGCTCCTGGGGATTTCCAAGATGAAAGGTGGAAGGGCTGGTATCTCTGCTCGGGTCCCTGTTGCCCTCTGGTGGCCTGCTCTCGGAGAGGGCTGCCAGATGGGGGACCCTGAGCAAATAACCATGAAACTCGCTGCTTCCCAGCCTTGTGCAGGGTAGGAACGAGCTGTTTGAATGAGGGATCCTCAGCCCTTGGTAGATCAGCTCGTTCGAGGTGGCAGTTCCCCTTTAACCCATCTTTTCCCTTCCATTTGCAGAGTGAGCACTTTTCCTTCCTGGGCATTAACAATCAGTCCAACCTGACTGACATGAGATGTCGGACTACGTTCTACACTGCACTTGGGCGTCTTCTCATGGTGGATTTAGGTACTGGGGTCTTGGGGGAACCAGAGCAAAACAGTGACGTTGTGGTTTGGGTGCTGGGCTCTGCTGTAGGTGAGGCCCTGCTATTGAGGGAGCTCTAAGCTCCTGCAGGAATGGATGCTGGAATGGGAAAAGTCGAATGGGATAAGAAAAAGGAGGGGGAAAGATGCTCGAGTGGGCATGATGCCGTGTTGCTGGGTACAGTTAGTCCAGAGGTGTGCATCACCAAGCCTGGGGCTACATCTTTCCTTTGTAATACTCCAAATGGTTTCCTGAGGTTGTAAGGTTGGTTCCAAGTCTTTTCCCAAAGTTAGATACCAGCAGTGTTGGATCACCTGTCTGGAAACTTGTGGGCTCTCTGCCTCTAGCTCTAGAGGCGAGCAGCAGCGGGATGCCTAGCACAGGCAGTGCTGCCAGGCACAGGGATGCGCAGTCTGTTCCCTCCTCACTTCCCTTTCTGTTTCCTTTCAGGAGAAGATGAGGATCAGTATGAGCAGTTCATGCTTCCCCTCACAGCTGCCTTTGAGACTGTGGCACAGATGTTCAGCACAAATACTTTCAATGAACAAGAGGCAAAAGTAAGTCAGGCAGGCCCTTCCCTGTTATCTGTGCTCTCCTTACTCTTCCCCTTAGGGGCCTTGCCATTTTCAGTTCAGAGAACAAGCATCTTCTGCAGAGTAAGAACAGTTCTGCCCTCTGAATGAGACAAGTAGATGCTGGGGTGATAGGTGCTTTCCTTTTGGAATATGGGGAAGCGGTGGTGTGCCTTGTATCCCTTGAGGTCTAGGTATAGTTCATCATTGAAGTGGTGAGCCTTATCTGCTAGCTTTCCTTCTGCTAGGGAAATACTTCAGTACTGTCACTGGCTCAAGTGAAAGAGCTCCAGAAGATGAAGAACCATCTAACCTGGAATAGACATCCAGCACAGAAAGGCTGTTGGGGTGGGAGGAGTGGGCTCAGGGCTGGTGGAGATCTGTACACGTGGTACGTTCTAATGTGTCTTTTCCTTTGCAATATAGAGAACTTTGGTTGGTTTGGTGAGAGACTTGAGGGGAATAGCCTTTGCCTTCAATGCCAAGACCAGCTTCATGATGCTGTTCGAGTGGATGTATCCTTCTGTTGCCCTAAAACTTGAGTCCTGTCTGTCAGAGGGGAGAACTCTGCCTGATTGCATCCAAATGCCCTATTTTCCTTGCTAAGTCCTGACTGGGGTTTCTCTTCACTTTTATAGTACTCTGTGTCCTGTCCCTGAGCCCTAAAATAGATTCAACTTGGTCTGTCAGCAACAAAATCAACCTAGAAATCTGCTCAGAGGCAAATTGTTGGGTTTTTCCAATTGGACCTAAAGAGATTTGACCTGTGAGGCACTAAGACCTTTTATGGGACACTTGTGTCTCAGCAGCAACAGAAGCTTTCCTCTTCCTCACTAAAGCAGCTGGTATCCTTGTCCCCTTGGTGAGCACATAGCTGCTCAAAGAGCATGGTATCCAGGCTCTGGTGAAGGTCAGCTGTCCCCAGTGACTGAGCTTCCTTTTCATTCAAAACCTTCTTGGTTCTGCCTTGTCCTCATACAAGGAGGTTGCACACAGTCCTTCCTGGGGGGTTTTAGTAGTATTCATCTGTAATTAAACAGACCCCAACAAGCAGCATCAGTTTAAACCTCCTGCAAGATCCAGGTGTGAACACGTTTTGGCAGAGGCTCTGACCTTTTCTCTCCATGTGAAACTAGAAGGTTCCTTAGCTTTCACCTTGCAGCTACCCATCCTACATGCCAATCCTACAGCGGGCAATCGAGCTCTGGTACCACGACCCAGCCTGCACTACACCTGTACTCAAACTGATGGCGGAGTTGGTACACAACAGGTAGGAGCCCCCAGCATCTGAAAGCTGGCAGGGATTTGTGTCTGTCTGCTGCTTCAGCCTCTCTGCTCAGGGGGTTTTGTGCTCAGTTTCTGTACTTCAGCCTGTTAATGCTGTAAAGGCTGCCAAGAGGGACGGGGTGGGGGCGTGGGGGGGAACTGGCGTTGTTTCAGCAGGGAAGAAAATCTAATGGTTCAGACACCATTCGTGTCGTGACTCAGACCCAGAGACACAATCAATAAATGCTGGGTTTGTTCAGTGTCTGCTTCCAAGGGCAGTGCTAGGAGATGGAGGCAGGCAGCTCACTCTGATTTTTAAAGCCTGTGCTCAACATGAGCACTGTTCCACCCAGCAGCCTGATGACCGCTTCCCCTTTAGAGCTCTGGCTCCTTTTGCCAGAGGGGTACCTCTGACGCCAGGCAGATAATTCAGAAGCTGGCTGATCCGATGGTGGAAGGTTGCCAGGACACTGCTCTGGCCTATGGCCAGCCCAACACAGCCCTATAGAAAGGGACATGAGGTTCAGTCGGTTGAGAGTTGACTCCCTCCAGCTCTTTGCAATGTTCAGACAGCATTTTTGCAGTAGGACAATCCTTACTGGGACGTGGCTGCTCATGTATTTCAGAGCTGGACCAGACAACTTGTTGCACTTCAATTGCAAGATCTATTTGCTTGGGGTGGGGGGGAACCACACAAGCTCCAAATTCTTGGTCGTGTTATGAATAGGAGCTAGTCAGCCTGCCCTACAATGCTGCTTCCAAGATGTTGGCTGTGTTTGTGTACAGCAGCCTAGTGACTATTGCCAAGGCGGGCTTCCCAGCCTCCCTCTTGTGATGTTCCTAACGCCTGTGAAATACAGGCCCTTTCTTCTGTCAGAGCAGAGCCTGTCTCCCCTTCAATGGCTGATTCCTGCCTGGTTTCAGTAGTGAACAGTGGTGTTTTCTGCCAGGCCAGGGCGTTCTGTTAACCCCAGGGAGCAGCCCTGGGAGGAGGGAGCCCCAGTAAACAGCCGCACATGGAGGTGCTGGAGTATCAGCTTTGTTTTCACTCCCAGGTGTGTTTGAGCTCGTGTTTACTCCCTGTCTTTCTGCTAGATCCCAACGGCTGCAGTTTGACGTGTCCTCACCCAACGGCATCCTGCTCTTCCGAGAGACGAGTAAAATGATAACGACCTACGGTGAGTAGCTGGCAGGCCTCTGCCTCCTCCGCTTGCCTGGGGCACTTGCCAGCTCCAAGAGTGAGCCTGGGCTGCCAAGCAGTGCCAGATCGCTCGCTGAATGCGTGCTGAGATGGGATGGGGTTCTGCTTGAAGTGCTGGGGAGGCAGGTGAGCAGAAGGGGGGCAGGCTGTTTGCCACGCAGGTGAGGAAGAAAAATGACAGCAAGGAGCAGGAGCTGAGCCCCTTGTGAGTGTGCAAGGTGACAGAGGCAAGCCTAGGAAGCGAGCAGAAAGCAATCCTGTCCTCCCACTGTCCTGTTTCCACAGCAGAATGACATGTTGTTGGGTTCTCCTGTGGTTTCCAGCAGAGCTGTGCTTTTAACCTGTCACCCTGAGCTTTGCCTGGGCAATAAGTGGTGGTGCTTGTGACTTTGGTCACTCCTGGTCACTTCTGTTTTTCTGTGCCCTGGGAGAGAAAGGGTCTGGATCTGGTTGCTGAAATACTGAGTCCACTTCTGTGCTCGTGCAGGAAATCGTATCCTAACGCTTGGGGAGGTCCCAAAGGATCAAGTCTATGCCTTGAAGCTCAAGGGGATTTCCATCTGCTTCTCTATGCTCAAGGCTGCGCTGAGCGGGAGCTACGTCAACTTTGGGGTCTTCCGTCTCTACGGGGATGACGCGCTGGACAATGCCTTGCAAACTTTTATCAAGCTTCTGCTTTCCATCCCTCACAGTGACCTTCTGGTAAGCTGACACGTGTCACTAGCGCTGGGGAGGGCAGGGTTGGAAGTACAGAGATGAGTGACCCTGTGTCGCTGCCCGGAACTGCAGCTGTAGGCACAGGCCAGTGAGAAATTGCAGCTCCCGGGGTGTGCAGCAGCAGCAGGTCTGGTGTGAAGGCTGTAACCCCACTCCCTGAGGGCCTGGGGGGTATGTCCTGAGCCTCAGCAGAGCAGTTGCCAAAATAATGACTCCTCCATGTGCAAGAGGCATCTTGTGAGTGAAGGATTTGCCTGTGGGCTGAGCTCTCTGTGCATCAGCAGGTAGTGTGGCTTGCTGCAGACCAGCAATGGAGTCGTGCTCCTATCCACACCTTCTACTCAGAGATCCTTTTGTGGCAGAGCTTTGAGACCCCACTGGCACAGTCCTACTCCCCAAAATTCCAAGACGAGGGGACAGCCCGTGCTCTTCCCAGGTCTTACCTGCTGTATTGCCATAGCAGGATTGAAAGAAGCTGCTGCCATCCCTGTGTCTGCATCCAGCATGTCCTTGATTTAATACACTGCTGCCCAGCCATTGCTGTTGAGACGTGCAGCTCCAACAGGAATGTTTTGCAGAGTCGTGCCCCCACCTCCAAATCTGGGGGCTGCCAGGGGGTCTGTGGCACTGATGACATTAGTCAGCCAACACTCCCTGTTCAGACCAGAGCGGACCCAGGGGGAAGGATGGATTGATAGGAGAACGTGGGGAACCTGCTGGGCCATTGTTGCCTGAGCCTGTTTGGAAGGCTCCTGGGGGAGGAGGGTGGGGAAATACATTCACCCCCAGTGTGTTGTGAGAGATGTTGGGTTTGCTCTTCCTCCAGAGGTTCTGTAAGCAGTTTTCAGGTGGTGAATGCAAGGGTTGGGTCCAGCAGAACACCTCGACTGATGGCTACAGGCTAGCCATGAGACCTTAAACATTTTTCCTTCTTTCTTCTGCAGGATTATCCCAAACTCAGCCAGTCATACTATTCCTTGCTGGAAGTTCTTACCCAGGACCACATGAATTTTATAGCTAGTCTGGAGCCTCATGTAATCATGTATATTCTCTCTTCCATTTCAGAAGGCCTCACCGCACTAGGTAACTACTTCTGTCCTTTGTGGTGCTCCTGGGGGTTTTGCTTTGGGAGTGGGGAAAGGTTGCTGGGGACTTTGTGTGGCTGGATAAATGCAGAGGCATCTTGTGAATGGGGAGAGGACATTTTCCCCTCCATTTAAACCTTGGAACGTGAGGGTGTGGTGACTGTGTGGGTGAGGAAATTGCTGCCTGGTCAGGGTGAGGTGGCTCTTGCTTGTGGAGTCCCCAGAAGCACCCGGATCCAAGGTGGTGCTTCCCTGGGAGCCTGCCCAGGTACATCTGAGCAAGGGAAATGCTGGCAGTACCCCACTATCTTCCCCCCTTTCCTGTTCTTGCAGACACCATGGTTTGCACAGGCTGCTGCTCCTGTTTGGACCACATTGTCACCTATCTCTTCAAGCAGCTGTCTCGCAGCACCAAGAAGAGGACCACACCTCTGACCCAGGAGAGCGACCGGTTCCTGCACATCATGCAGCAGCACCCAGAGATGATTCAGCAGGTAAGGACCAAAGGCTTAGGGCCTTGTTGTGGCACGGTGAACTCCCTGAGGAGCCCTGAATTCTCTTGGTGTGATGTAATTACGGGGGTGAGTGTGCTCTCTGCTCTAGAGCCCCAGGCTCTTCCAGAGGAGCTATGATTATTTGCTGGTGTTGCATCTCTCTCATGCTCTCACCCTGTGGTAGGTGCTGTGCAGAGCCCTACACCGGCACCGTGGGTCTCCTTGTGCAGGGAACACTGGGTTTGTGTATCAGATCTGAGAGGGAAGTAGCCCCAAATGAGCTATTTTATCCTGTTTGGAGCACGTGCTGCCTTGGCAGTGCTCACGTCTGCCCTTGGAGCAGCCTCAGCAGGGTTGAGTTTCATCATCGAGGTTGTTACACGCTGGCAGCACCTCTTGTCTCCCGTCTCCATCCCCATCCACGCAGAGCTGGCCACTTCATTCTGCTCCAGGAGCACATGCAGCATGGAGGATCAGTATGGAACTGAGCATTTCCCTTGCTTGGCTCCACGTATACCTACACATACCATGTAGCTGAGGTACCTCCTGTGCTCGCAGAGGTTTTGGAGCTGCAGAGAGCCCCATGTTAGGGCCTGAATATCCATACTTCAGAGCAAAACTCTTCTCTGGGCTTCTCACCCAGCCACAAGCCTTAGAACAGCGATGCTCCATGCTATTCTGACCACATTACCTGGCCTCACTCGCTGGGATTTGTCAGAGCATCAGCATGAACACACACACACAGACACACACACACACACACACACCCTCCCCCTGGAAGTGGGCAATATTGTTCCACTCTTGCTGACAGATGGGATGCAAAGAAAAGCAGGTGTTTTGGGGGCTGGAAGCTGTGTTTTCAGAGGATAAAGAGAGAAAATGGATCTTCCAAACCAGCTAGTGGTCAGGTACTGGCTGTAGTCTGAGGAGGCCGTGGAAGGGAAGGCAGACACACTGCTGGTGTGGACCAGAAGCTCCCCAGGGCACCACCATGCGTGCGCCCTGTGTCAAAGTGCTTGCTGTGACCTTGTTGGGGTGAGGACAAGGCAGTCTTGGGGTGGGAGGAGGCATTGTGTCAGGAAGAAATATTCCAGCAGCTTTCCAGATTCCTCCTTGTGTGCCTTCAGCAACATTCCCCACCAGGAGCTGCAGGTGCTCCTCTTGTGCCAGGAGAGCTCTTGTAGCCTTGAGGTTCCTACAGCAAATCATTCCTTGGTGCTGAGGAGAGAGCTGGGATGGAGGGGCTGGCTGTAAAGCACCCTTTCCCTCTTCCAGATGCTGTCAACAGTGCTGAACATCATCATCTTTGAGGACTGCAGGAACCAGTGGTCGATGTCTCGGCCTCTGCTCGGCTTGATACTGCTCAATGAAAAGGTAAATGGCACGTGTGGCGGATGGAGGAGCTGGCTGGGCCTGGACCAGGCCAGAGCCTTTGGGAGGAAAGGAGTGGAAGGGGGTCAGAGCAGGTGCTGGGGAAGTTGGGACAGCAGATTTGTGTGTGCCCAGCCCTTGGCACCCTGTTAACTTTGGTTTATGAGGCTGCTGGGAGTTGCCTGGAAGGCTGTAATGTGTTTCCCCCAACTCTTCCCTGCCCCAAAGCTGAGGTGGCTGTGCCTCTGAAAGCTAACCCAGCCTTCTCCCTTCTCCCCCCCTACAGTATTTCTCTGACTTGAGGAACAGTATAGTGAACAGCCAGCCTCCAGAGAAACAGCAGGCAATGCACCTCTGCTTTGAGAACCTCATGGAAGGCATCGAACGCAACCTCCTAACCAAGAACAGGGACAGGTGGGTGCAGGCCAGAGACCCCCCATGGGGCTGAGCCCATCCAGTGCTGCCCCAGAGGTTCCACAGTCCTCGTGGCAGCCTCACCAAGAGCAAAATTTAAGGAAATTAAAAAAACCAAACCCCAGAACTAAACTAACCTCAAGCCCTTGAGGAACAGGCAGCGTGCCCCCCTTAACCCTCTGCTCTGCCTTTCAGGTTCACACAAAACCTGTCGGCGTTCAGGCGGGAGGTGAACGACTCCATGAAGAACTCTACCTACGGCGTGAACAGCAACGACATGATGAGCTGACGTCTCCCAACTCCACCTGTACAGCGCAGCATCTCTTTGGCCTGGCCCAGAGGGCTTACCGTTTCCGATGGAAAGAAAAAGAGGGCGTTTCTCACCCCTGCTCTTCCCCAGGGCTGGGTCGCGGCGCTCGCTTTGGGCCGTAACTCCACGTCCCGAGGGAGGAGGGAACAAGAGGGGTTGTTGAGCTCCCAAAAAAAAAGCGGGGTGCTTCTGTTTCAAGTGGGAGGGGGTTAGAAGGGCGTTTAAAAAAAAAAAAAAAAAGAAAAAAAAAAAAAAAAAGCCCGGTGCAAGAATCCAGAGACTCCCTCCCTGAGTGGCTGCGTGGAACGCCAGCGCTCTGCTGCAGCCTGCCTTGTATAGACATGTACATTTTTTCATAACATTTTGAACAAGGTTTATATTGACTCAGTTTAAAGAAAAAAAACAAAACAAAACAAAAAAAAAAACCACAAAGAAAAAAAAAACCACACAAAAAAAAAAGGAGGAAAACAAACAAAACCAACAAAAAAAATAAAAAAAAAATATAGTGTGATTGAAATTTTTACAGAGTCCTGGTGCACCGGTGCTGGCGTGAGGGTTTGTGTATGCGAGTGAGGAAAGCGTGTCCTGCGGGGCCTGAAGCTTTACTGGGCGAGGGCTGGGTGTGGGGAAAGTGCAGAGATAGATTTAGTGACAAGTGGAGAGAGAGAGAGAGAGAGAGAGAAGCAAAACCAGAAAAAATTTAAAATTTAAAAAAAAAAAAAAAAGGAAAAAAAAAAAGAGAAAAAATTCAAAAACCCACAAAAACACAACACAAAAAGGCATTGTAAAATTCCAAAATGTCTATTTTTTCTTATTAAGGCCCTTGAAATCACGACTTCCCCCTCCCCTCTCGCCCTTGTTATTAGGAACTCTAAGCCATGCCGCGTGCTCTTCATTCGTGCTTGCTCGTGGGTGTCTCCCGTGTCCCCCCCATGTAGCAGTAGGCGCTGTCCCCTCGTCAACCCGCTTCTCGCAGGGCCCTTCCCTCCCCTCACTCACCCTGTACCCCTCTCTTTCTCTCCTTGCTGCCTTTTTTTTTTTGCCCCCCCTTCCCTTTCCCCCCACATCTCACTGAGCGGGATGCTCTCTGCGTGGGATGCTCTCCGGGCGGGATGCTCCACATGGGATGTGCGATGCTCTCCAGTGGGATGCTCTGTGAGATGCTCCCCACCTGGGGTGCTCTCCAGTGGGATGCTCTGTGAGATGCTCCCCACCTGGGGTGTTCTCCACTGGGATGCTCTGTAAGATGCTCCCCACCTGGGGTGCTCTCCAGGTGGGATGCTTCATGTGGGATGCTCTTCACATGGGATGCTCCACCTGGGATGCTCTCCAGAGCTCAAACCCCCAACCAGTCCCCACGGCAGCGCTTCGGGGTGGGACTGCGCCGCCGCAGCCCAGGGTTCTTAATAACAAGGTTTGCCTAGCATGAAGTATTTAACACCCCTCAAATAATTCCAGTCGGGTTGGGCTTGGGTTTATTTTTCCCCTAATAAATGTTTTGGGTATAAATCTGACTTTTGGAGGAAAACTGATGGGGGAGGGAACCTGTTTGCCTTGTACTTTTTCCACTATTGTTGCTGCTAGTTGTGTGCATCCTCTTGCTCAGCTCTACCCACACCCACTCAGTCCTTAGGGCTTCGGTTTCTCTTCCCAGACACCACCTACTCTTCTTTTTTTTTCTCTTTCTTTTCTTTTTTTCCCCTTTTTTTTCCTTTTTTTTTGGTTGTTGTTTTGTTTCCTTTCCTCTGGCGATTGTGTGTTGGGTCCTTTTCCGCGGGAGCAGATTGCTGGTTGACTTGTAAGGGTGTTTGCTGCATACAGTGTAAGTAAGCATTGTGACTGCAAATAAAACTTCAATGGTTTCTACTGAGCCGTGTCTGCCTGGGTAGCACCCACACCCCAACCTCACCCCGCCTCCTGCTGCTGGGAGGCGGGGGGGAAGTGTGGGTTTAGGGAAGGCAGGTCCTGCCAAACTTAACCTGAGGGCCTCCTGTGTGACCAGGAAGGGCTGTGGGTGTAGCGTGCTGTGATGGCAGCAAAGCCTTTTTGAGGCTGTTTCTCTCAGGGTTCTGCTGGAGACTGGCTGCCCCTGGGCAAGGGTTTGCTGGGGGAAATGCTGGCTGGTGGCTGGGCTGAAGAGTTGGGGTGAATGGAGCTAAACCCAGTGTGAGGAGCTGAATCCAGCATGAGCCTGGTCACCAGTGGTGTCCCCAGGGCTCCATCCTGAGGCCAGGCCAGCTCAGTGGCTTTATCCCTGACCTGGGTGAATCGAATGCCCCCTCAGTCAGGTTGTGGAGGACACTAAGCTGGAAGTGTGTGTCTGCCTGAGGGTAGGGAGGCTCTTCAGAGGGCCCTGGCCAGGCTGGATCCCTGGGCTGGCTTTGGGGTCTGCTCAGGGGAATGACACTTTGACAGAAACCACTTTTGGTTTTAACCATTTATTTCCAGTCTGGAAAGAGGCTGAACTGGAGGCACAGCCCTGCTCTCCCCCCTGCCCCTCCTCAGCTCACCCCATCCTCACCCAGACCCTGCTCCCTCTGCCGCAGCTGCGGGCTCCCTGGCCCGGCTGTAGACGAGGCTGTTGCAGCCCTCCCTGTTCCGGGCGATTTCGATGGCGAAAAACTGAATTCTGGTGGCTAAAAGAGAGGGGAAAAAAGTCCTGAAGAGGGAAGAGCCACAGGTTTGGCTTCTCCATGGCCTCCCCTAGCCCCTTCCTGGCAGGCAGGGCTGTGCTCCTCACCGAAGATGGTGTTCTCCTCCGTGTAGCCCTCGCTGCAGTCCAGGCGCAGCAGCGTGCCGTAGTTGAAGTCTTCCACCACCCCCTCGAAGCGCAGGCAGAACGGGCGCCACTTCTGGGGGGAGAAAGGAGCATCAGCATCCCCCAGGGAAGGACAGAGAGGAGGACACACACACACACACAGTTTGGGGGGGGTGTTCCCCCCTATACCTCCTTGGCAGACTCTGATTTCAGGTCCTCTGGGTCCAGCACGTCGATCCTGAGATCCATGAAGCTTTTCCTGAACTCGCTGTAGATCTGGTCGTCGACTTTGGTGAGCTTCAGAAACTTGGGGTCAACTGAGGAGATGAGCTACACGAGAAGACTGAGGAGTTAACTGGGAGCGCCCCCTGGGAGCCCCCCCCCCACCACCACCACTGCGACCCCCCCCCCCCCCCCCCCCTCCCTCCCCAGGACTTACGTTGAAGTAGACCTGGGCGTGCTGGTGTGCCTTCATGGCCCAGGCCAGCTCCACGCGGGGCTGCAGAGGCAGGAGCGGGGTCAGGCAGGGCCGTGCCACCCCCGGGGGGTCCTCCATCCCCTCGGGAGAGGGGGCGAGGGGAAGGGGGGGAAGCTTGGGGATGATGGGGGGGTCAAAGCCCTCCCCACCCAGGAGCTCACAGGTGATGCTGTGGTCCCGCTCTGGGCCCTGATCCCCCCCCCCCCACACACACACACACACCCGGTGCTGGGGGCACCCCAGGTCTGAGAAGCCCTCCCCAGTGTAGGGAACCCCGGGGTTGGGACCCCCCTCCCGGGGTTGGGACCCCCCCCTCCCCGGGACAGCTGTCCCCTCCCCCCCCTGGGGCGGGGACCCCTCCCACGCGACAGGGACATCCCTTCCCCGGGACAGGGGCACCCTCCCGGGATAGGGACCCGCTCCCCCAGGTCAGGGACCCCTGCCCGGGACCCCCCCGGCCAGGGACACACACACACCCCTCCCCCCGTACTCACGTCGTTCCCGAAGGCCTCAGCCGGCAGCGACAGGGCGTGAGCGGCCGCGGCGGCCTCGCCGGGTCCCTGCGCGGGGAGAAGCTGCTGAGGGACCGGCGGGGCGACCCCGGCCCCACCGACCCCCCCGGGTCCCCGCCGGCCCCACCAGCCCGGCCGCCGCCATCGCTGCCGGAAGCGGCGCGCGGACCACGCGGCGCGGGGAGGGGCGGGGCCGGGGGCGGGGCCAGGCGGGGAGGGGCGGGGCCCCGGGGCCGCCGCACATCCCTCCCCTCGCCGGGACCCCCCCGGCACCGGCAGCTCCTGGGTCCGGGCCGGGAGCGGCCCCGCAGCCCCCCGAGCCGGGGCTGTGCCCAGCCCTGGTCCCGCAGCAGCCTGGTCCGGCTGGGACACGCAGCCCCCTCCCCAGCCCCCTGCCCAGCCCTGGTCCCGCAGGGACACGCAGCCCCCTGCCCAGCCCCCTCCCCAGCCCCCTGCCCAGCCCACTCCCCAGCCCCTTGCCCAGCCCCCTGCCCAGCCCCCTGCCCAGCCCCCTGCCCAGCCCCCTCCCCAGCCCCCTCCCCAGCCCCTTGCCCAGCCCCCTGCCCAGCCCCTTGCCCAGCCCCCTCCCCAGCCCCCTCCCCAGCCCCCTCCCCAGCCCCTTGCCGCCACCCAGCTGCGGTCCGGGACTCGCTGGGATCACGAGGCAGAGGGATGGAGGTTCCAGCGGCTCGCGCACACACACCTGGGGGGGGGGGGCTCTAATTGCCCCAGATTGCTAATTAAGAGGGCAAGGGTGCTGATGGGGTGGGTGGGGGTGTAGGGGCTCCTCTATAAGGCCCCTGGGCGGGGGGAGCCGCTCTGGTGGGTGAGTGGGGTTCCAGGAACTGGGGGCCGCCTTCCTGGGGGGCACTGGGCAGAGCTGTAGGGGGTCACAGCCCTAAGACCCCTTCTCCAGCTCTTCCAGGTGCAGAAGGGCCTGGAAAGCTGCTGGTCTGGCGGGGTCCTTCCCCAGTCAAGGATGTTTTGTGCCCCTGGCTCTCTGTGCTGGGCTTGGGAGGAGCGTGTGGGAGCATCTTCCATCCCAGCCAGGGGCTGTTCCTACGCCCCCCCCGGGGCTGTGGGTAGCCCTGCACCCCGGTTTTGGCGTGCTGCCCGCCTTGGCAGCATCCTTCCCGCCAGGCTGGAGGGATGGGGGGCAGCAGCCCCCCTCCCCGCCGTCCCACGCAGGGTAACAAGTGTTGCTTGTGAATAGGAGACAAAGGGGGATTACTGAGCAGCGGGGAGATGGTTGTAACTCCTTGACCTGGCCTTGGGCTGGAGGCAGCAGGTATTTGTGGAGGGTCCGGCGCCCCTCCGGAGGCGGGGGAGGGGGGAGCTGGGGCTGCGGTGCCTCAGAGCGGCTCTGAGAGGGGAGCTGAGCCGGCCACAAAGGCAGCTTGGGTCTGCTCCAGGTGTGGGGCAGGAGGGCCGAGCCCCGGGGGGCTGCTGGGGGGGGACCCCAGCCGCAGGGAGCGGGGTGCCCTGTGTGGGATGCGAGGATGGGGCTGGGCGGGGGGGGGGGGGGGTCAGGGCAAGGTCCCCAGAGGGTCTCGCCTGCGGGGGCCACACGCAGAGGCTTTGATGGGCAGCCCCCTCCCTGCAGCCTCTGCTCGCTCCGCGGGGGCTGCTTGCACAAGCTGCTGCTCCCGCCCGGGTGTTGATGGCTCCTGGGACCCTCTGCCCCGAACCGGGGGTGGGGGGACGTGACATGATGACAGAAGAGTGATGACAGCTCCAGGGCCATCAATCATCCCCTGCGGCCCCCCCGAGGGATGCTGGGGACCCCTGAGCAGGGGGATGCCAGGCTTGTGGTTACTGGGGGCTGAGTTCCCAGCCAAGAAGGTGAGAAGGCAGCGAGGGGGGGGGGCTAATTTGAGTTGTTAGCACCCTGCTGCTCTCCATCACCTTCATCCTGTTGGGCTTGATGCTCCCCCTCGTGCTGATGGGGAAACTGAGGCACGGAGGCCAGTGGGTTCTGTACTAACCCCATGTGCTGTCACCTCCGGGCCCCCCCGGGGCACTGCCCCCGCTCCCTGCCGGGGTATTTATAAGGCACTTAGCACCTTCCTGGCCGAGCAAACGGAGCGTGGAGGGGTGTGCAGCCTCCTGATGGGGCCAGGGGTGGGTAGGGGGAACAGGGAGCCATGACAGGACCCCCCAAACCCCAAACCAGCTGCTTAAAAACCACTGCGGGGCTTCTCCCCCCCCCGCCCCATGTGATGCACAGAGCGGGGCTGCCCAGCACGCTGCTGAAAGGGGGGGTGACCAAAAGCATCCTCTGTGCCAGCCCATCCCTCCCTGAGGCCTGGGGGGGGGGGGAACCCGGCGCTGTCATCGTGCCCCTCACCACCACACCCCCCTCACGCCCGGGCATCCTCCCCCCTGCCGAGCGACGCCGGGGGCTTCGCTACCCCCTGCGAGGGGGACACCCCCAGTGGCTGAGCCCCCCCCTCCCCTCCCCGCCTCCCCCGCCCCCTCCTCCCGCCCCAGCCCCTGCGGGGTCCCATCCTCCTCCTCCCCTCCCCGGCGCTGGGCTCTCCCCACCTTTAAAGCCGGCTGCATCCCCCATCAACAGGCCCGGACCGGGAGGGTGCCCCCCAACTCCATGGCGTGGGGGGCTGCCCGCGGCGCTGGGCAGCCCTGCCCTGCCCGCAGCCCCCTTTCCCGCTAGCCGCTGCCAGAGGGACCGAGCCCACGGACGGGACGCTGATGGGGTGGGGACGAAGGGGCCGGGATGGATCTGGATGCCCCCCAGCCATAGGACCCGCAGCCCCCAGCCCCGGAGGAGGAGGAGGAAGACACGAAGCCCCGAGCCCGGCTGCCACCCCCATGCTCCATCCCTGCCGCTCCCTCGGCGTTGGCACCGCTCGCGGGGTCTCCAGCGGCGTGGCGGGCGCCTGCGCCTCGCCCCCTCTCGCCCTCCCCAGGCGTGGGGAGCACCCTGAGGAGAAGGAGGGGACAGGCTGCCCCTCGGCTTTCCCTGCCCCGGCTGGGATGTGAGGGAGGGCAGGAGGCTTGCAGACAGCCTGTGCCTCCGTCTCGCACCCGGGGCCGTGAGGAGGGGGTGTCCTCGGCCAGCGCCATGCAGCCCATCAGCATCCAGAACCTCTCCATGTAAGCCCTGCCTCGGGTGGCGACAGGGGGGGCGGGTTATTTTGGCTACCTGGGTTCATCAGGAGTTTGTTCCCAGCAGCGATGGATCCCTCAGGGTGGGCTGGGATGGGATGGGGTGGGGGGAAACACCTAACCCCCAACAACCCCCCGTCTCTCTCCCTTTCTCCTCTCCTCCCGCAGATGTTTCCAGCTCCTGATGTTCTCCTGCCAGACCCAGGTAGGTGGGTGTGATTTACTAACCCCACTGCTGCACCCTGGGGCAGGCAAGGCACCTGCCCTGCCACCCCCACCCCCCCCACCACCGCTTTTGGGGGGCTCCTTTGCTGGGAAGCCATCCCAGTAGCCAAGGGGGGGCCTGGTACCCAGTTGGTACCCAGCTCCGGGCAGGATGCTGGGTGGGGTTGGGTCCCCATCAGCACTGGCTGAGGGGGTCCCTGCGGTGGGGAAGCGCATCCCCCCGGCTCCCTCCAGTTTCCCACCAGTGGGGAAGCCCCCCCATTCCACACACACACCCCCCCTCACCCCAGGGCAGGGGATACTTTCCTTGCAGCCCTGCTCAGGGAGGGACGTGCCAAACCCATCAGCCTTGAGCTGCCCGTGCCCAGGCCGGCTGCTGAGGGGGTTAACGGGGGCTCTGGTCCCCTCACCGGTGGGGTGGGGTGTCCCCCCTGCTTTCTCCCCCACCCTCTCAGGCTGCCCCATCCCTTTTTGTGTGCTTTAGAAAGGCAGTGGCTATTAAAATGCACTGTTCCATATCAGCAGCCTCTGCTCCGCAGCCCGAACAAAACCCCGGCCCCAGCAGCTTTAATATGTGCTCCAGACCTTTCTTCTGTCACTTATTTCCCCTTCCCCCCCCCCCCCAAGGTAAATGCTTTTATTTCTTTGAAAATGAGAAGGGAAGAGAACCGCCTTTGATGGAGAGGGGTCAGCCCCCCCCCACCCCAGCCCACCTCCTCTGCCTGCCCCAAAGGCTTTACAGAGTGGATCCAGGCAGGAAATGAGTCCCCAGGCTCACACAAAGGTTGGGGGGTGCAGGCAGTGTGTGTGTGTGTGTGTGTCCCCCACCCCATCCTGCTGCTGCCCCCTCCCCAAGGCTTTGCACCCAGTGAGGAGATGCTGCAGCCTGGGGGATGCAGGATGGCAGGGGGTGATGCTGTGCACCCTGAACAGGGTACACACCTCCTCCCAAAAAACTTCCCCCGTGGGAAGTGCTCCCAGAAGATGTGTCTGTCTGTCTGTGTGTGTCCCCTGCAACCACAGCCCCTTCAGAGCTGGGTTTTGGGGTGGCTCAGCCAGGACCACTGTCCCTTGGGTGCTCCAGCTTCCCACTTGCACTGGGAATCCCCCCCACATCAAGAGGTGTGTTCAGAGGTGCTGGTTGGAGTTTGGGATGGGGGCCGAGCACCAGCACTAGTCCCCCCCTCCCTCCCCAGCTCATCCACAGCAATTAGCAGCTGTTTGCCATGCAGTAACCTCCTGTGCTCGTGCTGCTCCCTGAACACCAGCGGCTCTGGGGCCGTGAGGGGTTTCATTCCTCCTGCCCCACGGCTGGTGCCTGCTCAGGGTGGGCTGGGAGGGATGGCTCTGCTCCCACCACACCCAGCCCGGCTTTGCAAGCTCATCCCAGCCTGTCCTTGGTACTGGCCTGGGAGCAGGGGGATGCTGCTGGAGCAGGGATGCTGCCAGGGCCAGGGGATGCTGCTGGAGCAGTGATGCTGCTGGGACCAGGGGATGCCACTCAGAGCCCGTTTGACCCCAGGGTACAGCTGGGACCAGCATCTCAACCCCACTTGAGAGGGACCCCTGGGCTCTGCCTGGAGGAGGAGATCATTCTTCCTGCAAGACCCCTCATCCTCTCACACACGGGATGCAGAGCAGCATCTCTGCCTCTCCCTGCCCGCTGTGCCGGTCACTCTGGGGCCCAAAGCATCTCCTCAGTGCCTTCATCCCTGCTCAGAGGAGCCCAGCGATGGCTGGGAGCCCCCCTGGGACAGGGACCAGCCCCCCTGCCCCTCTGGGGTCCCCTCTCCATCCCCACTGCCATCGGCCAGCCAAAACAAATTGATTTTATTTTTCCCTTTGTAAACAAAGGGGGAGAACCAACCGTCTCCTAATTTTAACCAGTACGTGAGGGACCAGGGGGCCATGAGCGACCAGCTGAGCCGGCGGCAGGTCAGGGAGTACCAGCTCTACAGCAGGACCAGCGGCAAGCACGTCCAGGTCAACGGCAAAAGGATCACAGCCACTGCTGAGGAGGACAACAAGTTCGGTAAGGGGCCAGCAGCGCCCCCAGAAGGGCTCGGCGCAGCCTCCTGGGAGGGCTGGAAGGGGATGGGGAAGCGCCCCTTCCTGGAGGAGCTTTGCTGGGGGGGAATGGGGGTGAGGGGAGGTTTTAAATACCCAAAGAGGCTGGTACTATACCCCAAAAAAATCCCCCAAATATCCCTTGGGGTAGCAGGGCTCCCAAGCAGCCAGCCCTGACCTTAACCTTCCCAGATCCTGTATTCCTCCAGCTTTTATCCACCTCTACTTAGGGCTTCTGCTTCCTGATCTCTGCCTGGTGTGAGACAGGCAGCTTTTCCTGGAGGGGAATCGCCTGATCCTGGCATCAGCCTCTTAAACATCCCGACGTGGTGGGCAGAGCCCACCCCAGCCACAGCACCTTTTCCCAGGGGTTCCCAGCCCTGACGCCACGCTGATGGGCATCACAGCCCCATGGGCATCACCGCCCCGTGGGCATCACCGCCCCACAGCGGGCATCCCCAGCACCTAAAAGCTTTTTGGGAAAGGTTTTACTCCCCATTACAGGTTGATTCATCCCCTCCCCAGGTTTTTCCTTAAATCCTCCCTGCCAGCTCAGACATTGGCTGTAGGGAGCACAGGACCTGCCTGCTGGGGGGGTCTGTGGGGGGGTCACTGGTTTTGGTGATGGATCCCAACCTGTGTTGCAGGGAAACAATGAGGATGATGAGAATTAACCCACCCACTGGGTGCTGGGCTTGGTCTAACCCCAGAGAACCCATTGAATTGCTGACAGTGAGGATGTGCTGGAGTTTGGGGGGGGTATGAGGGGCTGTGGATGAAGGGGCTGTTGCTCTCCCCATCGCTTTCATCCAACGCCTGGTTTGACTCTACTGGGTTTTAACAAAGCCCCTTTAGCACCGTGGCTGGGGAGCATCCCCCACCAAGGGCTGCCCTGCTGGGGATGCTGGGGATGCTGGGGGGGTGGGAGATGGAGGCAGGGTGAAGGAGATGGAGGGTGTTTTTGGGCAGCTCGTGGAGGAGGGGGGAGGGGGGTTGCTGTAGCCCCCGCGGGACACTTTGCACCCCCTCTTGTTCCCCGACTGGCAGCCAAGCTCATCGTGGAGACAGACACCTTCGGGAGCCGCGTGCGGATCAAAGGGGCAGAGAGTGAGCAGTACATCTGCATGAGCAAGAGGGGCAAGCTGGTGGGGAAGGTGAGTCCCAGCCCTGCCCCGTGGGCCCTGGGCTGCTCTGCCAGGCTGCTCCCCGTGTCCCTGCTCAGAGCCACGGCGCTGGGGCAGCGTGGGGGGTGTCTCCCTGCCCCCCTAGAAGCTTGGGGGGATGGGGGGGTGTCTCCCTGCTGCTGGTACCCCTTCTCCATCAGCACCGTGCTGCTCAGCCCTGCAAGGAGCAGCCCCTGTGGGCAGCTGGTCCTGGTGCATCGGGCTGGGCATCACGGTGGCCGTGGGCTGGGTGGCAGCGCCTCGTGGGTCCCACCCCCGTGCCCCCCAGCCCCATCCCCAGGGCTCTGAGCACCCTGCTCCTCTTCCCCCTCAGCCCAACGGCAAGAGCAAGGACTGCATCTTCACCGAGATCGTGCTGGAGAACAACTACACGGCTTTCCAGAACGCCCGCTACGAGGGCTGGTACATGGCCTTCACCCGCAGGGGCCGGCCCCGCAAGGCCTCCCGCAGCCGGCAGAACCAGCGGGAAGCTCACTTCATCAAGCGCCTGTACCGCGGACAGCTGCCCTTCCCCAACAAAGCCGAGCGGCAGAAGCAGTTCGAGTTCGTGGGCGCCTCCTCCCCCACCCGCCGCACCCGCCGCACCCGCGCCCCCCGCCCGCGCACGTAGCGCCTGGCAGGCGTTTCTGCGTGTCCCCCTCCCCACCGGGTCCTGCCTTCCTCATCCTCACGGCTCCCAGCCCCACCAGACTTTCCCCCCTCCTCTCCCAGCGCTGCTCCATCCCCCTCCCTGCCTCCGAGGATGCCCCGGTGCCGTGCTCCTCCCGGTTGGGGTGTGCCCGCTGCAAGGTCCCTGCATCCCTGGAGCATCCCGCGGTCCCCACGTTCACCACCTGGTGCCTTTGCCCTTTGGAGACTCATCCCCACGCTGCTGAGGGCTGGGACCCCTCCCCAGGGTTGGGACACCCCCCAGCCACATTCCCATCCCTGCAGACACCCCTCTCGGTGCCAGGGATGGATGGGACTGGCCATGAGACTGGGGGATGTCCCGAACCACCTCCCCCTGGAGCGGGATGCAGATCCCATCCCTGGACCTGTGGGATGATGCTGTGCCCGTCCCTGCGAGGGATGGCTGGGCACCGCGCTCTGCCAGCTGAGGGGGAGCCTGGGGTGCCTGCTCTGTCTGTCTGTCTGTGCAGCTCCAGGGGGCTGCTCGGGCGCACAGACCCCCCTGGCCAGCACTTGTACCCCCAGCAGCTGTGGGGTCTCTGTTATTTATTGGAGGGGAAGCCCTGTGTCCTCTCCTGGTGGCCTTGGGGTGCCAGCAGTGCAGGGACACACGTGGGTGCTCCCCTGGCCAAAGACAAACAGCCTTTGGGTTGTTGTTCCTGGTTTGGATGGGTTGGTTGTGGGAGGTTTTTCCAAGCTCTGCTGTTACCTTTGAGAGTCAGATTTAGGCCTAAACCCTTAGATTTTGGAGTTTATTTGTGTAAAGGAGGAAACCCCGAGGTAAATAAAAGTGAGTGCCTAGACTTCTGGGGCAGTTTTCATTCCTGGGCCAAGGTGTTGTGACTGCTGGAACTGGGGGCACCGAGCTCCCCCTTGGGGGTGTCTTCGCCCACCTTGGGTGCAAGGACCTGCTGCTTAGGGAGGGATGCTGTGTGGCAGGAAGAGGGAGGAGGCTATTGTAGGGGATACCCTGTGTCCCCATCCATGTCTGTGTCCTGAGGAAGGGGTCTGCTGCATCCTAGTGAACAGAGCATCACCTTCCACATAGTACCCACTGCTCCCCCCATAGGGCATCACCCTCAGTGTGGTACTCAGTGTGGTACCTGCTGCTTGAACCAAAGAGCATCACCTTCAGGGTGGTACCCAGAGTGGTACCCACTGCTTGACCCAAAGATCATCATCCTCAGCATGGTACCCAGAGTGGTACCCACTGCTTGCCCCAAAGAGCATCACCCTCAGTGTGGTACCTACTTCTCCCCCATAGAGCATCACCCTCAGCATGGTACCCAGCACGGTACCCACTGCTCCCTGCACCCCAGAGCCAGTGGCTGTCCCACTCCACAGCAGCCACTGTCCAAAGTGTCCCCCACCAGCCCCGAGCTCAGTGCCCCCAGCCCGTGCTGCCCCACCCTCCCTATAATTACTTTCCCCTCTGACAATGCCCGGGGAGGTGGCAGCCGGACGGCGGGGAGGATGTAATCCCTTCCCCGGAGCTCACCCAGCCCCTACAAAGCCCCACCAGCATGGGCGGGGGGTTGGGGGGGAAAGGCACGGCTGGGGAGGGGGCAGCGGGGAGAAAATTATAACAGTTTGAGTTAAATGAAGCTTTAAAGCAGAAGAGAAATGCAACACCCAGCAATTACAGGAGAACAATGCGCCCGGCGCTGCCTGCCCAGGTGTGGTGGGCAAGAATGAGCCGAGCGGCTGGGGTAATTTCCCCCCCTCCTCCCATTTCCTTCGGCCCCCACAGCCCTGGCTCCTTGTTTCCAGAGGAATTCGAGACATTCTTGAAAGGAGAGGGCTTTGAGAATGGGGCCAACTGGGTCCGGACCCTCCCTACCCCCGCCGCCCCCTCCCCAATTTAGCCAAAGCTTCAAAGGTAGAGGAGTTCCTTTTGTGTGATCTCCACTTTAATTTCCACAAAACCCCCCCCATCCTTTCCCCCCCACCCCACCCCGCCTTCTCTTCTCCTTCCCAAGCCCTTCCTCTCCTTTCTTTCAGGGCTTTCCCCTTCCTCCCCTCTCTTTCTTCTCGACCTCCCGGGATAGAAAGGGCTCGGAAGGGTGAGTCCTTTTTAATTATGGCTGGGGCAGGAGGGAGGGGTGGGGGGGCGGAAAACCCAACCTCACACTGCTTCTTTCTTGTGTTTTGAGGTGAGACCTGGGGTGGGGGAGTGGAGGTGGGGACAGGAATGTCCTGTCTGTGCAGAAAGTGCACTGGAGGGTGTCTGGCCCCGTGGCGGCGTGCCCGGCTTTTCCCAAGGCTTTGGGATGCTCGTGGGGCTGGGGATGCTCAGGCAGCCTTGGGATGCAGGGGAGGGGGTGTGTGGGGGGTGAAATTAGGATGCAGGGGGGTGGCTGTGCAGCCAAGTGAGGGCACCTCCCCAGAGCTGTGACCCCAGAGCGAGCAGAGGTGATGGGTGCTGCCCGCCCCAGCCTGGTCCTGAGATCTGGACTGGGGGCAGGGGCTGGCATCCCGTGGGACACAGGTCATATCTAAGGGTCCTCCGGGGAGATGTCACCTGCAGACCCATCATCAGCCCCACGGTGGGGCAGAGGGAGGCGATTTGGGGCCCCCGGGGCAGCTGCATGGCAGAGAGACGCAGGGGTTGTGCAGGGAAAGCTCCTCGCCCCCATCCCACGGGGCGCCGAGGCCGAAGGATGCTCCTGCACATCCTCCTCGTCGCTCGGCGAGGCTGAAGGATGCTCCCGCACATCCTCCATCGCTCGGCTCCAGCCGGTTGCGGCGGGAGGCGGTCGCTGTAGCAACGCGCGGTGCGGCGCAGGGGAGGGGATGCTCCGCGCAGGCATGGCTCCCGGCGGACAGACAGACCTCCCCGCGCCGGGCCATGGGCGCCCTTAAAGGTAGGGCCCTGCTACCCTCTGCCCCGGCCCCCCAGCAGCCCCTTCCCCTGGGCAGGGGGCCGGCAGCCTGGGCTTTGGAGGGCATGGCCGGGCTGAGGGGTGACCCCACGGGGCTGGTGGGCACGGGGGGAGGCTGGAGGGGGGAGGCTGGTGAACGCCTCGGCGTTTTGGGTGGGCGGCTGTGCACACACAAGGGTGTGGGGGCTGGTGCGTGGTGTCCGCTTGGTGCAGGGTCGGTGCGTGTTCAAACTCCTCCCTCCCCCGGGCACCCCCGGGCGCTGGGCAGGCGGCGCGGGGGGCTGCGCCCACGGAGGGTCCCAGGCTGGGGCGGCCCCGGGCGCAGGTGGCCGCCGCCGAGCAGCCGCTGCGGTCGTCTTCATGCTTGAGAAACTGGGTTAGTGTGGGGGAGGCAGCCGCAGCCTCGATTATTCATGGCCACGGCCCCGCGGGGGGGGGGGGCTGGGACTGGTGAAGACCCTCCAGTGTGGGGGGAGAGGCAGCATCCCCCGCCTGAGCCCGGGATGCTCTTGGTCTGATGAGCGATTCAGGCCCGGGTACCGAAGGATGCAGGGCGTGCATCCCCCTGGAGATGCCTCCCTGGGAGCGCATCGCTTCCCCCCCCCCCCCCCCGCCCAAGATGTGCATCCAGGGGGGTCCAGAGGCCCTGGCTTGAGCCAGGAGGGAAACTGAGGCAGCAAACGGCATCGAGCGTAACGCCAGGGAGGCAACCAAGACACAGAGCTGCTGTCACCAGGCAGCTCTCTCCCACACAGAGCCGGGAATAGACACCGGCTCCCGCTGCTGCGACGCCGACGCAGCGCTGCCGCCCCCGGGAGGGGCCCGGCCGTGGCGCCGGTCCCACGCTGGCCACCTGGGTCTGGGCTGGGGGCGTTCGGGGGGTGCAGGGGGCATCTGCAGCCTCCCAGCCCAGCCCAGCCCTGGGCACCCGGCCAGCACCACCACAGAGCTCCAGGGCAGGGGCTGGACCGTGGCCCCTGGGATTTGGGGAAGGGGGGGGGTGGGGTGTGGGGGGCAGCGTTTCTCCCCACTGCCTGGCTCTGGGCTCTCCCTGGCAATGCCCATGGGCAGGGCAGCACCTGCGAGAGGTGGGGGCTTGATGTTTGGGAGATGCTCAGCACCTCCCAGGGCAGTGAGGGGTGGGTGCTGCCCTCGGAGCACCCCCAAACCCCTGATGGGGGGCTGGGGATCAGGCCAGGAGCCCAGTCCTCATCCCCCACCCACCATGTCGCAGCCCAGCCCATGTGCTGTGGGGTGCTCAGCTCCCTCCACACCGCCCCCCACCCACCCGCCCGCCGCTGCGGGGCTTGGAGATGCCAAGACTCCAGCTGGGTGAGGAGGGGAGGGGGATGCTGTCGCCAGCTGCATCCCCTGCTTGCCGCAGGAGATTGGTGGGGGGTGCTGGGGACCCCCGGCCCCGCCTGGGCCGTTCCTGGCGGCCGGGCAGGCCGGGTTTATTGCTGTTTTCCTCCCTCTTTGTGCCGGGGAAGCGGTGGGAGCGGGAGCGAGCGGCGGCGGGAGCCAATACTGCTTCGTCATGATGCCGGCTAATTCTCCTCTTGTTCGGAAAGAGACTGAGCCAGCAGCAGAGGTGGGGAGAGGCGAGCGGCACCCACCCACCCCCGCACCCACCCACCCACCCCGCACCGCCCCGCCAGCGCCCAGCGCGGGTTTATCGGCGCCACGGGCGGCACCGCCGCGGGGCTGGGGCCGGGAGATAGGCACCCGCACCCCCGGCCCTGGCACCCATCTCGGATGCACAGCGCGGCGCGGCGGCGCCGGTGGCTCGGCCGTGACCGGCCCGGCCGCCCGGGGGGCGATTGGGGAAGCGGGAGAGCAGAGGAAGCCCAGAGCATCCCCCTCCAGCCCCCCGCCGGGCAGGCGGTGTCCCCGGCCCTAGGTGAGTGGCTGTCAGCCAGGGCTGGGGGACGGGGGGGGATGAGGAGGGAGGTGGCCATGGGTGGGGGGACCCAGGGTTGGGGGGGGGCTGGTGTGTCGGTGTCGGTATCGGCCCCTCTTTGCTTTCCCGGGGTCTTCCCGGTGCTGCCGTTCCCCCTCCCTGGGTCGGTGTAGCCCCCCCGCTGCTGGGGGGGAGGAGGCTGAGGGGGCAGCCCCACATCTTCTCGCGGGGGGGCTGTGGCTCCGCGCCCCCTCCCCGTGCCCGCACTGCAAAGCCAGCTGCCCTTGCCGGGGGGGGGGGACACACGGGGACAGGAAGGGCGGTGACCCGAGGGGGGGGACGTGGGGACACGGGTGGGAGCCCCGGGGAGGGGTAGCTCCATCAGGGCTGAGCCCGTGTCCCCTCCGTGCTCACAGCGCCCCCGACCCCCAGGATACTTTACCCCGCCCCGGGAGGGCTCAGGGGACCATTCGCTGTCCTCCTTCCTCGGGGACATTGCCACCGGCACCCAGGGGAGGAGTTAGAGCAGCCCGGCCATTCCCGGCCTCACCTGTGAAGTGAGTTTGTGGGGTCTCAGCACAGCGGGGATGGGGGGCCTCATCCCTCTTTCCCCCCGGGCACAGGCTGTGACGGGGCTTGATGCTCGCTGTGTGCAGTGCAGTGGGGGGGGGATGGTGGTCGGGGGCTTCTCATGGGATTGTGGAACACCCCCCCCCCCACCTCCAGCTCATCCTGGCCCCATCCAGCCCTGCTGATGAGGCACTGAAGGACCCCAAACTCCCCTTGCCCCACTGCCACAGAGCATTGGGGGCGGGGGGGGGGGGGGGGCTACCTGTGGGGAGAGGCCTGAGGAGGGGGGGGGCACTGCTTTCTGGCCGTGGGCGTGGGGGGCTGGTGGTCAGGCAGGGCTAAGCCCAGGCTCTCCTGGGAAGACCTGGGCACCAGCTGCCACCTTGGCCCCGGGGACCCCCTGGCCTCATCCCACTGCCCAGTGTCCTGCCTTGCTGCAGTGACACCCCCACTCCTCCCCCCCAACCCCACCAGGGTGCCCCGGGCCCTGCCACCCCGGGGTGCTGGATGCAGGGCATCCCAGGGCGCCGTGCCAGGGAGAGCTGGGGGCTCCTCGGGGGCCAGGGGCATCCCCAGCCCCACGCCAGGAGCCCCGGCCTCCACACGCACCCCCAGCGGGTCCCTCCCGGCCCCTCCGCGTGCGGGATGAGCAGGCTAATCCCATTTTAATCCCAGATTAGGTGCCACGTGAGCCGCTGCTCAAAGCAGGGCTGCGGCGTGGCCATCAGAGCAGGGGCCTGGGGATGGACCACCCCCCGTCCAGGAGCTTTAGGGTGAGCACCACGCATCCCCCCCCCCCCAAACTTGTTCGGGGGGGGTGCTCAGAGCCTCCTGGCAGGGCTGGGGGGGGGCAGGAGAGCAGCTGGGGTGGCCCAGATCCCTTGGAGGGAAGGAATGGAGCATCTGGGGAGGAGGGGGGGAAATGCCCCCTTCATCTCCCGCCACTCCCGCCACTCCCCCTCTCCAGCCAGGGAAACTGAGGCACGGAGCGGCCCTGCGCGCGCAGGAAGGGAGCCAGGCAGGGTGTACCCTCCACTCCCCCCCCCCCGGGGATGGAAAAATTCCCATGTCGCTGGTGGCCTTTAAAGCCACCGAGGTGTCCCCTGGTCAGGGTGCGGTGGCGCGGAAGCGATGGGCTGTCAACAGCCGAGGGGTCGCTCCGCTCTGCCGGGCGATGCGCCGGCGGGGAGGGGAAGGGCGAGAAACAGGACAAAGGAGGAACCGGACACCGGCGAGATGTGGGTCGGGGACCCACGTGCTCCCCGCCAGCTCGGCCCCGTCGCGATCGAGTTGCCGGTGGGGCCCCGGTGTGCGGCGGTGCCCCCGGCAGCGCAGGGAGGATGCTCGGCGGCTCTCCCGCGCGCGGCTCTGGGGGGGAGGAGGAGGAGGAGGAGGAGGAGGAGGAGGAGGAGGAGGCCGGGGTTGGTCTGGGAAGCACCGGACGCTGTTCCCAGAGCTGGCGGGAACCATCTGTTCGGGGAACTTGTGACCCCGCCTCGTGTGCCCCCCCCCCCGCTGGTGGGGAGCCAGGGAGTGTCAGGGTGCCCGTGCCCAGCACGATCATGGCAAAGGGAGGAGGAGGAGGGGAGGAAGGCTGGGAGGGGCTGTCCTTACAACCCGCTCCCCTCCCTGGGTGAGGGGGCTCGTGCCGCCTGCCCCCCCCCCCCGCCCCGGTGCCGGGTGCTGATGGCCTTGGCGGCTGTGAAAAGTCAAATCCGGATTTCCTCCGGGCGGGGAGGAGGGAACTGGCCTCTTCCCGCTCGGGGGCAGCCCTCCCCACGGCCCCCCCGGGACGTGCCCCGCGCAGGGGGGTCCATCCATCCTTCCATCCATCCCTCCATCCCTCCATCACCCTTCCTCTTCCCACGCATCCCACCCAGCCCCTTTCCCTCCCCGCTCCAGCAAAGCACCGTGGGTACCCTCAGCATCACCCTGGGGAGGGGAGGGGGGCGCAGCATTTCCCCCCTCATCCCGCTCCCCCCACACTCCCCCCCGGCCAGGAAAATCCCAAACACGTGCAGGGCCTTATCTTGGCGAGCAAAGGCCCCGGCAGGCAGGGCTGCTGGGGAGATTGGAGGTTGCCATGGGGAGCCAGCCTGCCATCGGGGCGGTGGCTCCCTGCCTGCACCAGATAAGGTGTCCCCACGTCCCCCCCGTTACGGCAGGCTTGGGGGGGCCATGCCTGGGCTGGTTGTACAGCCCCGGCACCCCTCTGCACCCCCCCGGGCTCTCTGCCGGTGTCCCCCCCGCACCCCTGGCTCCGGCTTGTTTTCCTTCCCCGCCAGCATCCGCATCCACCCGGCCCCGCACCCGCCCTCCCGCCGGCCCCCGCCGCTTCCTCTGCCTCCTCCTCCTCTTTGCCAGCTCATCCATCTGCTCGCTGCCACCCGACGTGCCACCACGGCCCCACCGCCTGTGCCCCCGGCCCTCCTGTACCCCGCAGTGCCCGAGGCGGGGAAGGGGGGGGCTGGCCTGGCTCTGCCGCTGGAAAATGTGAGCTCATGGGTGTGCGGGGTGGCTGCTGCTTGTCTGGACAATGCTGCCTTGTGCCACGGTCTGTGTCGATCTAGGGGGGTGCCTGTCCCATCCCTCTGGGGTCCTGCAGACCCTCGGGAGGGCTGGGAGGGGATGGGGATGGGTAGGAGCGATCAGGCTCCCCCCTCCTCCCAACTCCAGTGGCAAAGCCAGGGATGATTTATGGCAGGGTGGTCTCACAGGAGGGATGGTGGCTCCAGCCCTGAGCTGCTGGCAGAGCTGCCTTGTCCTGGCTCGACCCTCAGAGGAGCGAGCCCAGGGCGGTACCTCGCGCTGGGCTGGCTGCTGGCAGCTGGAGGATGCTCCAGGCTTTGTCAGGTCTGGTCCTTCTCCATCTCTGCATCCCGTGGGAATGGACCCGTGCTGGCACCTGGGGATTGAGGGGGGCAGTGGGGTTGGGGGTCTCCAGAGGTGGTAGCATCCCCCCCCAGCCCTCTGCACAGGCTGCTGGGGGCGGGGGGCGGCGCTTCAAGGCCGGAGGGCTGCTGCTGTCACCGCCTGGCTTGCACGAGGCTTTTCCTGACACCCTCCCCTCTGAAAGGAGAAGTTTGGAGGAGAATGGGGAACTTTCCCCTTTGTGTGCTGCATTGTGGCTTCTAAAGCCCAGGGAGGGCTCAGGCCCAGGGGGGCTGCAGGGGCTGAGCGCAGCACGCCCGCCCCAGCGTCGCTGGAGCCTTCTCGAGTCCCCTGGCTGCCGGCGGACAAAGGGGCTCGTTCCCTCTGCGCCGCCTGCCAGCCCTCGTCAGCACCGGCCAGCGCATCGCGGGAGCGGGACCGGCAGCCGGCACGGGGCGGGGGGGGGCACGCAGCAGGGCAGGGTGCTGCGGGCACCCGGGGGTGGGGAGGGGGCTGTAGGGGCAGCGGGAGGAGGGGGTTGAGTTGTTCCACGCTGGTGCCGTCCTGCGAGCTGCTGTCACCTCTCTGGTCTCCGTTGCAGAGGCAGCAGCAGAGCCCCAGCCCGGCGTCAGAGCCCAGAGGGATGCGGAGCCACAGAGGCAGCGGTGAGTGGGGGGGCTGGGGTGTCCCAGAGCCTCTTCCCAGCTCCGGGGTGGGCACGGAGCCGTTTGGCTACCCCAGGGATGGCGGCATCCCCTGGAGAGCCTGTCCTGCTGCCAGCAGCGGGGCTGTGCTGGCCTTGTACTGGTCCAGTGCATGGGGGCTGCGGGGCTCAGCCCCACGGCAGGAGAGGGGTGGGGAGCCCAGCCCTACTGCCATGGGGCACCTATCCCTGGGCCCCACCTTGGGGTGCCCTGTGCCCGCCCTGGCAGTGCCCCCCAACACCCCGCTCTCCCCATGCAGGACCCTGTGACTGACACAGCCCCTCCAGCCCGCACCTGAATGGAAAGGCTGCAGAAGGTAAGGGAGGGAGGGGTTAGGGGGGGCGGGTTGGGGGCGTGGGCAGGGTCCTGGGGGCACACGGGCAGTGGGGTGCCCTGGAAGGCACCCAGGGGCTGGTGGCCAAGGGCAGGGGCTGGCGGCCAAAGGACATTGGCAGAGTCACCTTGGGATGATGCTAACAGCCCCCTGCCTTCCTCCTCCTCCTCCCAGCCCAGCCTGGCAGCACCATCTAGTGGCAACGCGTCCCGGCCAAGCCACTGTCACCTCACGGGTGCCCCAAAACCCGGGAGCAAAGGAGACCCCAGCGCCCACCCAGAAATACCCCATCCCCAAGGAGGTTTTGCCCCGGCGCACTGCGGTCCAGGGGGCCCAGGGGTGTCCCCGGGTCCCCCTTGCCATGCCCCGGGGGCCCAAACCGTGTCCTTGAGCCCCTAAAAATCTCCTGTTCCTTCCAGCAACCACTGACCTCCCCTGGGAGCGTCTGTTCTTCCCGCGGGTCCAGCGTCCCTGGATCGCCCTCCAGCATCGTGGTAAGGGGCCGCTCACATCCCCCACCACATCCCTCCCTCCCTGGGGATGGGCTGCACCTCCCCAGAGCCCCTCTGTGACCTTGGAGGGGCCGCGAAGGATGGCAGCCCCGAGGAAACCTCCCCCTGGTCCCTGATGGTTCCTTTTCCACACCCAAAAAGCAGGTGTTTTCCCTTCTTTTCAGGCCAAGATGGATAACGAGGTGCTGGGCTACAAGGACCTGGCTGCCATCCCCAAGGACAAAGCGATCCTGGACATCGAGCGCCCCGACTTGATGATCTACGAACCCCATTTCACTTACTCCCTCATGGAGCACGTGGAGCTGCCCCGGAGCCGGGAGGTGAGGGTCCCCTGGGGCCACTCCTACCCTGGGGGGGACACATGGGGGAACCCCCCTTCCCAGACAAGGGCTTCCCCGAGAGGCTGCTGGAATCAACTCCTTCTTCCCCTCTGCAGCGCTCACTGTCTCCCAAATCCATCTCTCCTCCTCCGTCTCCAGAGGTGAGTTACCCACACCCCTTGCCCCGGCGCTGGGCTGCACGTGGGGGGGGGGGGGCTGAGGAGGGAGGGAACCATCCCAAATTGCCGATGCTGTGCTGCCCGCCCACCCTGCTCACCCCCCAGGTGATCCGGGAGTGGCTGGAGAGCCGGACCCCCAGCAGCGCCCCCCAGCCCACCTCTCGCCAGGGCAGCAGCTCATCCCGCAGCAGCGTGCAGCACTTCCACCGACCCGGTACCCTCACCCTCCCCTCCTCCCCGCCCCCAGCTCTGCCAGACCCCAGGCACCAGCACAGACCCCCCGTGGGGGGGTCTGGGCAGGGGGCTCGGAGCTGTTCCTGACCCCCCACCCCTTTTTCCGTGCAGAGACTGACACGACGGAGCTCAACATATACAAGAAGCCTCCGATCTACAGGCAGAAAGGTGAAGGGGGGTCTGGATGTGTGTCCCACGGGACAGGGCACCCCAGGGCGCTGTCTCACACCCCACCCCATGCCCCACAGAACACCATCCTGGTGCCCACCACGGGAAGCATCTCATAGAGGATTTGATCATCGAATCCTCCAAGTTCCCGGCAGCGCAGCCCCCAGACCCAAACCAGCCTGCCAAGATTGAGACCGACTACTGGCCCTGCCCCCCGTCCCTGGCTGTCGTGGGTAGGTGGGGAACAGCAAAGCAAGGGGGTAGACTGCACCATGGGGGGTATTTTCCCCCCCCAGAGATCCTGCAGGGATGCTGAGGGTGGGTGTAACATCTCCTCTTTTCCCCCAGAGACAGAGTGGAGGAGGCGAATGGCCTCCAAGAGAGGGGAGGAGGAGGAGGAGGACCTGACAGAGGAGATGAAGAACCTGCGGGAGCTCCAGAGGCAGGAGCTGAGCAAGGTGAGGGGCAGAGCGGGTGGGCAGGCACCCTGTGAGGGGCTGCGGATGGGCTGGCACTGACCCCTCCCCGTATCCCTAACCCCCCAGGTCACCTCCAACCTGGGGAAGCTGATCTTGAAGGAGGAGATGGAGAAATCCCTCCCCATCCGGAGGAAAACCCGTTCGCTGCCGGACCGGACACCCTTCCACACGTGTACGTGGGATGCTCTTCCTGCCTCCCTTCCCCCCCCCATCCCATCCCATCCCATCCCATCCCATCCCATCCCATCCCATCCCATCCCATCCCATCCCGGGCAGCAGGAGCCGCCACCAGCACCACTGACCGCTCCCTGCTCTCTTGCAGCTCTGCACATGGGGAGCTACAAGAGCTCCTCGCTGCCCGCCTCTGGCAGGAGCACCCTCACCCGGGTGAGTGGGCAGGCAGCTGTCCCCACAGCGCTGGGGCCACACGGCCCTGGCCAGGCTTTAGGGGTGGCACCGCTCTGACACTGTCCCCTGTCCCCTTGCAGCTGCAGTCGGCAGAGTTCAGCTCAGCAGGCAGTGAGAAGGGCAGTCCGGGTGAGCATCGGCGTGGGGTGTCCCCAGGGATGGGGGATGGGGGGTGTCCTGGGAATGGGGGATGCAGGGGTGTCCCAGGGGGTGCAAGGGTGTTTCCAGGGATGGGGGATGCAGGAATGACCTTGGGGATAGGGGATGCTGGGATGTCCCCAGGGAGTGCAAAGGTGTCCCCAGGGATGGGGGATGCAGGGGTGTCCCAAGGGATGGGGGATGTGGATGTGTCCCTGGGGATGGGGGATGCAGGGGTGTCCCAAGGGATGGGGGATGTGGATGTGTCCCTGGGGATGGGGGATGCAGGGGTGTCTTGGGGGATGTTTGGGCCAGCCTGGACTCAGCAGAGGGTGTAAAATCACCTTTGGAGATGTGTCATCACCCGGGGGAGGATGGTGGGAGGACACAGCAGGGTCCCCAGGGCTAATCCCTGCTCTTCTCTCTTTTCCAGGCCTGCAGGTAAGCACTCGTCCAGCTGCAGGTGCAGAGACCCAGCAAGGGGGTGATGTATGCTGGGGGCGTGTGTGAATGTGGGGACCAGGCACTGGGACCGCCTCTGTGATGGTCCAAGGGGAGGGGAGAGCTGGAGGTGGGGAGCATGGCTGTGCCAGTCCCTGGGCTGGAGCCCATCACCTTGGCTTCAGTTGGGGTGGGGAGAAAGCAGCCCTTTGGAGAGGCAGGGAGGGGGGGGTCCCAGCTGACATCAGCCTCTGCCCCCTCAGAACGGCCAGCGCGGGCGCATGGACAGAGGCAATTCCCTGCCCAGCATGCTGGAGCAAAAGGTGAGCAGTGCTGGGGGCTGGGGGGCGGGGGGGCTGGGGGCAGGCTATGGAGAGGCTCTCACAACCTCTCCCCCCCTCCCCTTTTGCAGATCTACCCCTACGAGATGCTGATGGTGACAAACCGCGGCCGCGTCAAGCTGCCGCCCGGCGTGGACAGGACCAGGCTGGAGGTGAGGGCTGATCCGGGGGGGCTGGGGGGGCGTGGAGACCCAGCACCCCGTCACCCACCCTCTTTCCCACCCCCCCTTCCCCAGAGGCACCTGTCCCCTGAGGATTTCCTGCGGGTCTTCGAGATGCCCCCCGAGGAGTTCGGCAAGCTGGCCCTCTGGAAGCGCAACGAGCTGAAGAAGAAAGCCTTCCTCTTCTGAGCCCCCAGCTCAGTCCCTGCCGCGCCGTCTAACCGCTTTAGGGCTCCCAGCCGGTTTTTACTAGGATCCCCCCACCTTCTCCTCTCCCCCAGCACCCCCCTTTCCCCCCACCCCACCTCGCTCCTCCTGCGGGATGGGCTTGGGGCAGGGGGGGCTCGAACCTGCCTCCGCGCCCCGCTGGCAGCAGGGTGATGGGGCTGGGAGCAGACCCTGCCCCCGAGCAGGCACGGTTCAGCTGGGAGAGGTGTGGGGGTGTGTGTGTGTCTGGGGGGGTCTCTGTGCTTTGTGCCTCCCCCCACACCCCTTCCCTCCTGGGCACGTTGGCAGGGGCAGTGTGTGGCTCCGCTTTTGGCCAGCTTTCCTCCTCCCTGGGGTCAGCTGCCTTCACCCCCCCCCCCCATCTCCTCCCCAGCCAGGATGCCCCTCTGCCCCTCCCCCCACACCTTCACCCCGAGACTTGGGAAGCACCCAGGGGTCCACTCACTGCCAGACCGATGTGTTCCCAGCAAAGCCCGGCCTGCGTCCTGCCTTGCCCTCCTCCAGCCCCCTTTTAACACCCCCTCAGTCCCTCCTGTGCCAGCTGCTGCAGGGAGGGCCACAAGGGCACGTACACTGCCAAAACCTGCCCGGCATCGGGCTGCCGGGGGCACGGCTGGGGGGCTGGGGGGCTGGGGAGGTGGAGCATGGTGGGATGGGGCAGAATGGTGATGATAGGGGGGGGTCCCAGTGGGAATGTGGGGCAGCTCCTGCTGTGTTTCTCACCTGCAGTGAGGGGATGCAGTGGGGGGATGCTGCAGGAGGGCTGCAGTGGGGGATGCTGCAGTGGAGGGATGCAACGGGGGGATGCTGCAGTGGAGGGATGCAGTGGGGGGATGCTGCAGGAGGGATGCAGTGGGGGGATGCTGCAGGAGGGCTGCAGTGGGGGATGCAGTGAGGGATGCAGTGGGGGATGCAATGGGGGGATGCTGCAGGAGGGATGCAGTGAGGGATGCAGTGAGGGATGCTGCAGGAGGGATGCATTGGGGGGATGCAGTGAGGGATGCAGTGGGGGGATGCAGTGGGGGATGCAGTGAGGGATGCAGCAGGGCAATGTGGCCAAGCAGAGAGGAGCAGAGCACAGCTCTATGGGCACCACTGGGATCTGGGCAGCGCTGCCCGCCCCCCCAGCCATGCAAGCAGGGCTCAGCACCCAGCAGCACCTTCCCTTCTCACACCTCTCCCATCCCCTCGTGGGCACACATTTCGGGCAGGACCCCTTCTGTCCCTGCACCCTTCCCCAGCCCCCCCACCACCACTCCCCCCACGCTCCCCAGTTTCTGTTTCCAGCCACCAGACCTCGTTGGGATGTAAAGAATGTAATTTATGGGGAAATCACTGGCCCATCCTTGCCTTTCACTGCTACTCTACGAACGACATATCTATAAATATATATATAAATATGGGTTGTTTTCTGACGGGACCACGGTGGTTCACTTTCTCTTGTTTTGTTAGAGTTTTTATTTGATTTGCTGGTGCCGGAGAACCCGCGTGAGAGTGGTTTTTTGCTTACAATTAAAGGTGAAATGGCTCTAACCCGGCCCGGCTGCGCTGCGCTGCTTTTCCCCGCCCCCAGGGCCCTGCAGACGGCGATGATGCTCCGAGGAGCACGCGGAGCCCTTCCCCCGCCTTCCCCCCCCCCCCACCTCCCCTCCCCGCCCCGGTCGGGTTGTGCTGGGGACCCGCAGGGTGTGTACGAGCCGAGCCGGGCCGGGACAGCGCTGCTCCGGTCCCGGTCCCGGCGCGATGTGAGCTCACCAGCATCATGGCCCGGCAGAGAGGTACGGGGAGGAGGTTGGGGGGTGCAAAGGGGCGCAAGGGGGTGTGTGTGGGGGTGCAAGCTTGCAAAGGGGTGTAAAAGAAGGTGGGTGGGCGTGAGGCTGCGCGGATTGGGGGGGTGCAGAGGGGGAAAAGGGGTGCACGGGGAGGAGGAGGAGAGCGTGGGGAAGAAGGAGGGTTGGGGGTCCGGGGTGGTGGGGATGTGGGGTGGGTGGTGGGAGCGCAAGGGAGAAGGCAGTGTCGGGGGGTTGGGGTGTGGGAGTGGGGAAGGGGGGGTGTGGGCTGGGGAGGGGTGCTGGTGCGTGGTGCTGTGGCAGGGTGCGTGGGGTGCCGAGGCTTCTGCCAGCACCTTCCAGGGGGTAATTTGGGGGCTGGGGGGCCGTGGGGGGAGCGCCTCCACCCTCGAGCTGTGGCCTGGAGCCTCCCCGCAGTGACGGGTCACGCTGCGGCCAGGAGCAGCTCAGGCACAGCCTTCAGCCTCCTCTGACTCATCCCACGCTGGGCCAGAGCTGCCCCGAGCACTGGAGGAGGCTCTTAGGGTGCCCCCAAGCTGCTGCTCCCCCCGTGCACCCCATGGCCACGCTGGGGAGAGGGGCTGAGCCCGGGGCTCCCCTCACCCCTCCCTGCACAGAGGGAAAAGCACGTGGGCGCAGGGCAGAGGTGCCAGCCCTGAATCCCTGGGATGCTGGCATCACCCGGGCATCCCGCGCTGCCCTCCTCTGAGGGCGAGGATGATGAGGATGATGAGGATGATGAGGATGCCATCGGGCCAGGCCAGGTCCTGCGGGAACAGGGCGCTTTGCTAGGAGACAGCTGTGTGTTTGGGGGGCGTTTTCCTCCCGCCCTGGAGAGGGAGGCAGCTGTTTTCCATCCCAGCTGCCTTCCCTTGGCCCCGGCAGCAGGCAGCTGGCACGGGCTCAGGGGGGAGGGCAGCCCCTGCCCGCTCTGCACTGGGCTGTGGGCACCCCTGGGCATGGCTCCCCTGCCCCACCGAGGGCATCGGGGCTGGCTGGGGGGCGGGGGGGAGCGCAGGGGGAGGATGCAGGGAGGGCTGAGGGGGTGAGTGGATGGAGATGTCATTGCCCAGGAATTCGGCCTGGGCGGAGGAGAGGAGAAAGGGAGGGAGAGGCAGAGCCAGGCACACCGGGCAAGGAACACGGACCATGTGTGTCCCCCCCATGCTCATGCTGTGCCCTTTGAGCAGCCCCTGCTCCAGCCACCCCCCGCCCCATCAGTCCCTGAGGGAGCTGGTGTTCCCCCCTCCTTTCCCTTCCTTTCCCCAGTTTCCAGGGAAATCCAGATGTTTGGGCCCATCTCCGGCATTGCTCAGCCTCACTGTGCTGCCAGATGTTTCCTCTCCCCCTGGACAGGGGTGTGTGCTCCCCAGCTGGGGACACCGAGGAGGGGGATGGTGCTTCCCCCCACCATGCCAGCCCCCTTCAGGGGTTTCCCCTGTGTCCCCCGAAACACACGAGGGACCCCTCTCCCCATGCCCACAGCCCTGTGGGTGTCCCCCAACTCGCTGGCAGGGGAGGAGGATGCAGGGCAGAGGCACAAAGCAGCAGCAGATTCGTGTCTTCTCCAGCCAGGGCGAGGAGGCACAAAGCATCTCCTTGTCCCGCTCCATCCCTCCTTCCTGGCATGGCAAAGTTGGGGTCCCCAGCTGGCCCTGAGCCCTGACCCTGCTCCCTGCCCTTGGAACAGGCAGTGGGTGAATGCTCAGCATTTTCAGCATGCCCAGAACAGCCTTCATCAGCTGCTCCTATATACTGTGCCTCTTCCATCCTCCTCCTCCTCCTCCTCCACATGTTGGGCTGCCCTGCGCTGCCCCCAGCCACGGCTCCCCTCTCCCAACAGGGAAACAAACCCACTCTGTTGAGCACACACAGAGGAGCCTTCATCAGCGTGGGTCCCTGTCCCCCCTCCTCATCCTCCCTCAGCACCCCAGGCCTGTCAATGGCAGGATTGTGCAGTGCCAGGGCAGGTGCCCTGAGCGGGGGGCACGGTGGGTGGCACAGGACATGCAACCCCCACATCAGTTGGCTGGCTGATGGGATGGGCATCCCTACCCACACCTTCCCATGGCACATCCCTGTCCCCTCCAGACCTGGACAAGCTGCTGTCGGACCTGCGCTCCTTCCTGCTCATCCTGGACCAGGAGAGCCTCAGCGCCGTGGCTCGGGCCAAGAAGAAGTCGGTGGCCGAGCTCCTCTCCCGGCTGCAGAGCCCCCCATGTGAGCATGGGTCTGGGGGTGCGGGGGGCATGGGGGCCCCCGCTTAGTGCCCAGAGGGTGGTAGGGAAGGGGGGCTGGGAGCGGGGCTGTGACTGGATGCTCCCCTCCTCCCACAGCAGAGGATGCAGAGTACATGATCATGCGCTGCCTCTCGCCCTCCCCGGGGATGCTGCAGAGCTGGGCCAGCCCGGGTGAGTCACACGCTCCGACCTGCACCCCATCTCTGCCGGCACGGGGAGGGGGTGCCTGGCTCCAGGCAGACCCCACACATCACTCCCAGATGCACTTTTCTCCCCAGGAGCCAGGACAGTGGATGCAGCAGAAGGGAGAACCTGTGAGCATCACCTGGCCGACACCCCGAGCCTGCGTGGAGGGGTACGGGGGGGCAGCAGAGGGGCGGGGGGCTGCGGGTGTGCTGGGGGCTGGGGCAGCAGCACTGTGTCGGGATGGGAGAGTGGCACCCAGTGGGCACCATAATCTCGCTTGTGAGGGGGTCCAGGAGGGTTCCTGTGCTGCCTGGCAGCTCCAGGCAGAGCCCCCCAGCAGTCCCATGGGGGCAGCACCTTCAGAACACCCCTCCCTCCCCAGGGCAAGGCGCCGGGCGCCTCTCCATCCCCACCGGCCGATGACTCCTATGAAGACGCTGAACCGCTCGGCCCCAGGGGATGCGCTGGGTCTGGTGAGCACCCCACAGCATCGCCTCCCCAGCACCCCCCTGCACCCAGCATCCTGACACCGTCCCGCCTCCCAGGCAGTGACAGCAGCCACTACGAGTCCTACGGGGAGGATGAGGATGGTGTGATGGACCGTGCCCACTACCTGCAGCGGTCTCCAGCCACCAGCCCCGAGGCCGAGTCCCCCGGGCGCCCGGAGCCCCAGCTCTGTGGCTTCCTCTGGAGGAGACGCTGGCTGGGGCAGTGGGCGAAGCAGCTCTTCATCGTCCGGGAGCACGTGCTGCTGGTGAGGGGCTGGGGGAGCCTGGCTGGGGGGAGGGAGGGATGGAGGGTTGGATGAAGAGACGGACGGATGGACGGGTGGATGGATGGGCAAGAGGGCAAGAGGCAATGAGCATAAACTTGAATATAGGAATGTCCAGGGTGGCAGAGCCCTGGGCCAGGCTGCCCAGAGAGGTTGGGGAGTCTCCATCTCTGGAGACATTTGCACCCTGTGATCCCGTGCAGCCTGCTCGAGGGGACCCTGCTCTGGCAGGGGAGGGACTGGGGGATCTCCAGAGGGCCTTGCCAACCCTGACCAGTCTGTGATTCTGGGATGGATGGAGGGAGGAAGGGAGGGAGGGATGGATGGATGGATGGATGGATGGATGGATGGATGGATGGATGGATGGATGGATGGATGGATGGATGGATGGATGGATGGTGGGAGCAGGTCTCTGAGCTCTCCCAACCTTGCTGTTCCCTTGCAGTGCTTCAGATGTGCTGCTGACCTGCAGCCCGTGCTGGAGCTGGACCTGCGGGGCTGCCACGTCACCTACAAAGCCAAACGTGGCAAGAAGGTGCCACACACCCTGAAGGTGACGGGGACGGTGGGAGAGGCACTGGTCATCGGCTTCCAGAGCCGGCAGCAGGCTGAGGACTGGAGGAAGGTTTGGAGGTGTTGCAGCCTGGCAGAGCTCTGCATGGGCAGGGGGGGAGTGGTGGGCAGGGAGAAACAGGAGCACAGCCCCACTGGGGTGTTCCCAAGGTAACTGGGGACAACCCGGTCCGTCCCCAGCTCCTGTCCCATCCTGGGGGTCTCTGGAGCCCTATTAAGTAGGGGAGTGGGAGCCCCAGGGCTGCAGCCCTGCCCTGCTCCCTCGGCAGGTGATTGAAGAGGTCAGCAGCGGTGCCCAGAGCGGGCTGGCAGCCATCAGCATCCCGGCATCACCCTCCTCCAGGCTCAGCAGGGTGAGACACTTCTCCTTCCCTCGGGATACCCAGGCGAGGGAAAGGGGTGTTGAGGGCAGACCCCCAATTCCCTGGCCAGCCCTCCCCGTTGGGTGATGCTGGGGAAGGCTGCATCGCCATGGGGTGGGGCTCAGGGTGCTGGGGGCTTAAAACCTGCAGGGAACGGGGGTTCTTTGCGTCTCCATTCTCAGGGGGCCGGGTCCCATCTCAGTGAGGAGGAGGAAGAGGAGGAGAATCGCTCCCAGCAGAGCCCTGCCCGCAGCCCCCGGCCTGGAGAAGATGCTAAAGGAGGTGGGGTACCTGTGGACCGGGTAAAGGGGGTGTCCCCGCACCCTGTGCCGCTGCTGACGGGCACGGCCCCCGCAGGGTTCCTGGCGGTGCGGCTGCGCGGGCGGTGGCAGCGGCTGTGGTGCGCGGTGCGGCAGGGAGCGCTGCGCATGTTCCCGGAGCACGGCGGGACCCAGCGCCCCCTCTGCGCCCTCAGACTGGAGAGCTGCGAGGTGTCCCCGGGGGCGGCCGCCGGCTCCCCGCAGCATCTCCGCATCCGCATCGCACAGCAGGGCCGGGAGCTCGCCTTGCTGCAGGTGAGAGGCCGCCGCCGCATCCCTGCCCACCCCCGTCCCCCCCAAAACCCCTCGCTAGGGGGTGATGTGCTGAGCCTGGATCCTCTGCAACACACCAGACCCGTTCGGATGAGGAGAGGGAAGCCTGGCTGAAGACCCTGCGGGCCAGGGGAGGAGGGGAGCCAGCCTGTGACAGCCCCTGCACCGAGACCCCCAGGCTGGGCAAAGCCAACAGCAGCCCCGCTGCAGGGTAAGGAGATGCTGGCCACGACACAGCCAGCCCCAGCCATCCCGCTGCCCAGCGGGGGCCGTGGGCAGTGGTGGGACCCCCGTCTCTGACTGCAGAGGGCTGCTGCTGCGCCACATCCCGACCCCCAACGCCTACATGGACGATCCCTCTGGGCAGCTCCCACCAGCTGAGACCCCCAGACACCTCTACTCCAACGTGCAGCGGCTGCAGCAGCTGGTAACCTCCACTGATGCGCTTTGCCCCCTCCCCCACGTGAGCCCCAGGGCAAGGCCAATGGGCTCCCACCCCTCACCTGCCCTGGGCTTCCTTCTGCAGCAGCAGAGCTTGGACCGAGCAGCTCAAAGACGATGCAAGAGACCCCTGTCTGCACTGCCCACCGTCACCTGCAGCCACACCGCGGGCAGCGCCCTGCCCTCGCAGGCAGGTAGGAGAGCAGGGGCTGGGTGCTCCATCCAGGGGAGCAGTGGGGTTCCCCCATGCACCCCAGGCCCCTCTGCTGGGATGGAATCTGAGGTGCCCACAAGCATGGTGGTGTGCCCTGATTCCTCTGCCCTTCCTCCTGATCATCCTTTCTCTGCCCTTTCTCCTGAGCATCCTTCTTCCCCAGCACCCTTCCTCCTCAGCATCCTTCTTCTGCCCTTCCTCCCCAGCATCAGCAGCAGCTCTCCATGCCAGGGCTGCCAGCCCACAGCGGGTGAAGGTGAGCCCTGAGTTCCAGAACAGGGATCTCTCCCAGTCCCAGCACACCCTGACACTGCCTGAGAGGAGAGGAGCTCGGGATGGGTTGGATATCCTCATCGGTAGGACCACAGTGGGGCTCTGCCCCTGTGTCAGGGGGTGCCTGGCCCTTGCCTGAGCAGCTGGTGGGGTCATGGGGTGCCCCAGCTTGGCAGTACCCTCCGTGTCCTTGTAGGGAAGAGAGCCTTCCCCAAGCTGGAGGAGAAGGTGGGGCAGCTGGAGAGGGCCTGTCGCATGAAGGGCAGGCTGAAGGCTGGCTCTGAGATGAACCTGTTGGCCATCGGCAAGTCGCTGAAGGGCCACATCACCGCCAGCTCAGCTGGCTCCGAGGTGGGGTAGCACCGGGGAGGGCAGGGGCTGCAGGGAGGGTGAAGGGGTCAGGAAGGTGGGAATTGCTCCCTTTTCCAGCAGGGCTCGTTCCTCACACCACTGCTGAGGCGCACGGCGTCGGCGAAGAGCCCCTTGAAGCCATCTCCATCCCCGGGCGTCGTGGAGAGAGGAAAAGTCATGCAGAAGCGAAAGGTACTGGCCAGGACCTACCTGGGGTGGGCAGAGACATGAGCAAAGGGGCTCCATCACCCCTCTCACTGCTTCTCCAGGAGTGGGAGATGAAGTCTGCGATGTGACCCCCCCCAAACTGGGGTAGCCCCCACCCTGCAGACATACCTGCCAGACCGGGCATCTCCTCAGGAGAAGGGAAGGCTGCACGTGGATCGTGCAGGACCAGCCTGGCATCGGGTGTTTCACCAGCAGTATCAACGCTACACCTACGCACACCTATTTTTTTATATATCTCTCTCTATATATACACACACAGGTATAAACTCTCTGCCTGGGGGTCTCCCATATTTCTGGCGCGGGAGCATCCTCGCTGCACCCCCTCCCCCATCCCAGCACCTTGATTTTGGGGCACAGAATTCCCGGGTACAACCTCACCAGCCTCTGTCACCATTTTGGGTGCATGTTTGAGGGGGCTGGTCAAAACTACGCACCATCAGCATCCCATCTTCTCCCTCATCACCCTCTGGCCTTGGATACCCACTCGCAGGGGTGGGAGAAGATGTGCCAGTTCTGCACTAGAACCCATCTGTAGGAAGCAGAGACCCCGTGCTGGGACTGGAATCCCTGCGCACCCACCCTGTGCACATCCCGGCCAGAAAGAGCCACCTGGGGCTGGGGAACATTGGTTACGGCTGCTGAGGCGCAAGAAACAGTCCCCAGGAAGTGGTGAGCTGTGACTTTGGTTCTGTGTGTCTGTTACCATAAACGGTCCACACTACTGAGCCAGAACTTTTGTTTTCAGGGGACTAGCTTTGGCAACAGACTCGCACCGGAACCGAAGTTGCGGCTCACTAGTTCCGGGGGACCAGTTTTGGTGAGGCACCCCACCCAGAACCAAAGTTGTGGCTCACTAGTTCCGGGGGACCAGTTTTGGTAAGGGACCACCCCACCCCCCCCCCCCCCCCCCCCCGAACCAAAGTTGCGGCTCACAAGTGCAGGAGGACCTGTTTTAGTGAGACACCCCACCCAGAACCAAAGTTGCGGCTCACTAGTTCCGAGGGACCAGTTTTGGTGAGACATCCCCCCCCCCCCCGAACCAAAGTTGCGGCTCACTAGTTCCGGGGGACCTGTTTTAGTGAGACACCCCACCTGGAACCAAAGTTGCGGCTCACTAGTTCCGGGGGATCTGTTTTAGTGAGACACCCCACCTGGAACCAAAGTTGCGGCTCACTAGTTCCGGGGGACCTGTTTTAGTGAGACACCCCACCTGGAACCAAAGTTGCGGCTCACTAGTTCCGGGGGAACGTATTTATCAGCGGACCAAAGACCATCAAAAAAATTGGTCCCCCGGAACTAGTGAGCCGCAACTTTGGTTGGGGGGGGGGGTGTGTGTGTGTGCCTCACTGAAACAGGTCCTCCGGCACTTGTGAGCCGCAACTTTGGTTCCGGGGTGGGGTGTCTCATCAAAACAGGTCCCCCGGAACTAGTGAGCCGCAACTTTGGTTCTGGGGGGGTGCCTCACCAAAACAGGTTTCATGGAAATAGTGAGCCGCAACTTTGGTTCCGGGGTGGGGTGCCTCACCGAAACTGGCCCCCCGGAACTAGTGACCCTGAACTTTGGTTCCGGGGTGGTCCCTCACGAAAACTGATCCCCGGAACTAGTGAGCCGCAACTTTGGTTCCGGGTGTGGGGTTGGTCCTTCAAATCTGATCCCCCGGATCTGATGGTGGTCCCCCCCAGGAACCAAAGTTCCAGCTCACTTGTTCCGGGGGACCTTTTTTGGTGATGGACACTGAACCAAAGTTCCAGCCTGTGACTTCTGGTAGGCTGTTTTTCACGCTGCAGCAGCCAGAACCAACGTTCCCTGGCCCCAGGAGGCTGTTACTGGATGGGATTGTGCACAGGGGCGCCTCTGGCATGAACTGGTGGCACTGGGCAGATGAGGCTGAACAGATTCTGTGGATCAGGATCCCTGAACGTCTCGTTCAGGGGATGTTGAAACTGGGGCGGGGGATGGGGAAGAAAACAAACACCCCTTCCCCAAACCTGTTCTGGGCACCGACTCCTCCTGTGGCCTTGGTCACATCCCTTAATGTTTTGGGGCTTTGCCCATCTCTGGGCAGGGGTTGTGTGGGTACAAGGTGATGAGCAGGAATGGATGAGGTGAGGGCTCAGCAGTGGGGCTGGTGAGCAAACACAAAACCAGCTTGATTTGCCCCCAGATTGGGCACGCTGGGTTTGGCATGTGGAGTTTCACACCCTGGGTTTCACACCCCAGCTCTTGCACACTCAGCTTTGCACGCTGGGTTATCCCACGCTGGATCCTGCACGCTGGGGTTTGGCTGACAGATAACTGGGAGGGGTTCAGGTTACGCTCCCCCCCCCCCCGCTGGCGCTCACCGCAGCGGCTGCTTCGCCACGCGCTGAGAACGGCGCCGCTCGTGCCTGACGTGGCTTCGCACACTGGTGAAGGTGCCTTAAGGAACTTCATGTAGAAGCCTTGCAGAGACATCCTGCCCTGCACAGTGCCCTGTGGAGCGGAGCACAGGGCACCCAGGCTGGGCAGAGGCCTTTGCTGGAGGGAGAACTGTGCTCTCCAAAGCGGCCGAGGCGGTCGGGCTGCTCTGGGTGTGAGCACTGCGCCTCTTTCTTGCCCACGGGAACGTATCGCTCAGTCGCTTGTGACTGAAGTGGGGGAAACAGTCTCCAAATCGTTGTGCTGGGTGCACAGCTCAGCCCTGGCATGGCTGGATGCGCCCCTGGGGCAGGGAAGGAGATGCTTTGGGGTGGCATATAGGGCTGAGCCCATTGCAAGGCCCCCATGGGGGAGCTCTCAGACCGGCTCGTGATCTGCAAGGAGGAACACGGGACCAAACCTCTGCCCAGGGGCTTCAGCCCAGCCAACGCACTGAGCCTCTTGTCCACAGGGTGAGATTCCTCCTGGGCTTCCCTGACCTCACTCAGCACAGTGGACACTCAACCACGGGGCTGGCAGGGACCCATCCCTGGCACTGCAGGGGTTCCACAGCAGCCACACAGCTGAAATCCCAGCTGCTCTGGGCAGCTTCAGTCCCTTTCCAAGCTTAATTTGACCCAAAAAGCAGTTCCTGATGCTGGGGGGGTGGCTGCAGGGCAGACAGCTCCTGATGCTGCCATCATCTCCAGAGAAAGGAACAAGTAGGGGCATGTTGGTGGCTGTGAGGGCTTTGTGGAGGGGATAAAAAAAGAGAGAAGAAAAAAAACAGCCTGCAAACAAGAAAGGGGTGGAGGGGGGTGCTGGGGGCCAAGCCTGGTTTCAGCATCACCAGCAGGTTTTGGCCTGGGTGTCAGAAATACCGAAAACTGGGCAGGAATGGAGAATGGCTGATAAACCCTGTCCCTGCCAGCACAAGATGGAGCCCTGGGAGGAATGTGTGGGTTGTTTTTGCACGTGCTAATTGTTTCCAGATGCAGGCTCCTTGCAGCTGTGGGGGGAAGATGTTATTTGTTTGGGAATCTATTTAATTCCCCCAGTAAGAGCATCACCCAGTTGGAGCAAAACCCAACACCTTCCCTGTGGCTGGTGTGGGGTGAAGGGAGTTTGGGGTCCAGCTCTGATGCTGCACTGAGGTGAGCTCCCATGTTTTAAACAGGAGGAAGGTCCCCTCCAAGCACCAAATCCTGCTTTGTCCCCCACCCACCCCCACCATCCCTGTGCATTTCAGAGGAAATCTGGGATGAAGCTGCTGGAATCATCCAGCCCTGAAGTGGTGCCTGGAGAAAGCAGCTTGGCCACAGAGCATCAGCCATTTCGGAGCCGCCTCCAGCACACACAGACCCCAGACACCCTGTGCAAGGTGTGAGCAGGGCGCCCAGCCCCTATCTCGGGGGAGCACATCACCCTCCCTGCCACACCCCCCCCAGTATACCCTGGGCATGCACCAGCAGATACAGGAGCGGCGTGTGGCAGCTGTGGGGGCTGATCAAGGGGCAGCACCCTGGGTTTTTGGCTGGTGGGGGGATGAAGGGGGATGATGATGAGGAGGCAGGGCTGAGCCCTGTCTCCCAGCAGGACTTTTCCTCTCACATTGCTGCATTTATATGGTAACACCCCCCCCTATTCCCATTCCCAGAGCTGGAGAGGTGTCCCCACAGCCTCACCTCCCTGGGTGTGTGGGTTGTGCCTGCTCTGGGGCAAATCAAGCTGGTTTTTGTGTTTGCTCACCAGCCCCCCTTGCTGAGCCCTCACCTCATCCATTCTTGCTCACCACCTTGTACCCACACAACCCCTGCCCAGAGGATGAGCAACGCCCCAAAACATTAAGGGATGTGACCAAGGCCACAGGATGAGTCGGTGTCAGAACAGGTTCTGGGGTTTTTTTTTGTTGTTGTTTCTCTTCCCCCCCCCCCCCCCCTAGTTTTAAACATCCCCTGAATGAGAAGTTCAGGGATCCTGATCCATGGAATCCATTCAGCCTCATCTGCCCAGTGCCACCAGTTAATCCCAGAAGCACCACCAGCATGCGTTGTGCCTTCCCCATTGTTTCCCCAGGGGCTTCAAACCAGAAAGGCAAGTCGATGGGAAAAAAAATCAGTCCAGGCAGTAACACAAAAATCAGGCTTAATTATACACATGGGGTATTGCCTCTCCCTGTGCCATTAATCCCCTGAGCTGGGTAATGGTAAATTAGGTCAGATTATGTGAGCGCTGGAATAACCCCCCCCCGGCCAAATTCCTCACGTCCACACCTTCACCTCTGAGGTTGCATAAATGCTCTAATGGGTGCTGGGTCTGCCTGCACCCCGGGAGCTGCAGTGCTGGCTTTTCATATTGGGGCTGTTTTGGGGTAGGAATCAGCCCTCAGCACCGCTCGGGCTCAGCTCGTTTCCCCAGCCCTCGCTGGCGTCGCTGTGTTACACATCAACCTGCTGTATGAAATGAACACCTGGGCAAGCTGGCATGTCGCTCCGGGGAATCAAGGCACAAAGAGAGGTGCTCAGAGTTTGTACCTGAGCAGGGATTAATTAATGTTCCTGATTTTCCCAGTACTAATCTGCCTCCCAGCATCTCGGTGTGCTCGGCCAAGGCTTAAAACCCAGGGGATGCCTTATGCTGATGGTCAGAGAAGTGGGTCAGTGCACCCTGAAGACAAAACAATTCTGTTTGCTTGTTTATTTTATGGTGTTTGCTGATACAAAGGTAAGAAAATACAACTGGAACGCCCAGCAGTTGATCCTTCCCTGCAGCTGCCCCTTCCCTTCCCAGGAGCACTGCAAGATGCACTTGAGTGGGCAGGAAAACCCAGGGCTGGGGTCAGAGACCCTTTTTCCAGGGCATCTTCTGAGGCTGAGGCTGCCTTTGACCTATGGACAGTTCTGGGGAGCGAGCTGCCCAAGGTGAAGCAGCATTCCCCCTCTCATCTCCAGTTCAGCATCCCCCAGCTCGGCACCGCTGCCCCGTGATGGTGGTGGCAGGTCTGGCAAAGGATAAAACCCCCAAACAAGGAGTCCCTCAGCTGTTAGAGAACGTGGACATTCGGAAAGTGAGGGGAAAAATTACACATATAACCCAAACCCACTGGATCTTGGTGATAAGTCCCAATTTCTGGGGTCCGTAGGAGGCACCCGCCTCCTGGTAGGACACTCCTGCCTTATCGGTGTGGGTGCAGCTGTGGTGTCCACACCTCCTGCCCAGTGAGGGACCATGATAAGCCAAGCCTGGTCCTGCTAATCAGCTGCAGAGACAGCCCAGGGGCTGCAGGCGCCTGCGCTGGGCAGGGACGTACCCAAGCTGGGAGCATTTCGCTTTACTTTGCAGGTTGTTTCTCATTTCTCATTACATTTCTGGCAGCATCTGCTCTTTCTGCTGGTTAGAAGCTGTCCTACGGTGCTGAGGCCCCATAAACAGCAGAGTCACGTAGCAGTGAGGACTTGGCTCTGTGGCTCTGGTTCATGGTTTCATTCCGCCGCTCGCAGTGACGCAACGGGCCTGCAGCTTGAGCGGCGTGTCTGGCACCGGTGCATGGCTGAGCGTGCTGCCCACAGCCTGCAGCCGTGCGTTCAACCACGCCAGAAAGCTGCCCCATTGCTGCTCCTCTGCTGTGACAGAGTTTGGGGCTCGTGGGGTACCCGAGGGGCCTGCTCCGAGGCCGGGGCGGGGTGTCCCGAGCAGGGCTTGTGCCTTGGGAGACAGTGAGGGGGTTATTGCACAAGTCTTGTGCCAAAGGAAGGGTTTGTGTCAAAGGAAGGGTTTGTAAAGGGAGCTGAGGTCGCTTTGTTGGTGACCTGCAAAGGGATGACTCTTTAGTGCCAGGCAGGGATGGCAGGAAACTCTCTCCAAGGGACACAGGCTGTCCCTCTTCCTGCCCGCGGGACGTGTGGCACAACAAACCCCCAGGCCAGACCACGCTCTCTGCTCCGTTTTCCCTCCACAAGTAATGAGGAATTCTGTCCCTGCTTCACAAGCACGGGGAAAATCCTCAGTCTGCCTGTCTCTGCTTTGGCATCCCTGCCCACCGCAGCTCCTTGTGCCCTGAGGTGGCCTTTGGCAGGGACGTGGGGTATGGAAAGGATTCCTCAGGGTGCTCCTCAGGGTTAAAATACAACCTGTTCCTACCTGGAAACAGCACTGATTGATACTATGTCTTATCAGGGAGCGTGGCTGTGGGGAAAAGGGCTCAAGCAGGTAAGCAAGGCCACAGCTTCTCCACCCTCACAGGTCCTGCCAGAAGCCCTGGAAGGAGATTAGCTGCTGTTGGCTGTTGTTTATGGAGAAACTAGATAAGGTGTGTGGAGCAATACGGAAAGTGTTCCTCTCCGAGCTGTAGCTCAGGCACTTCCTCGAAGGGGGCTGCCTTACGGGAAGGGAGCTCCTGTGCCTGGCCTGGATTGATGTCTCTCAGCTCTGGGTGATCACTGGGGAACGCTGCCTGCTGGAATTACGGGTAGGCACGTGGCCCTGGGTGGGAAAACAGCACGTCAGGTGGAGAACACGGTGTCAAAGCATCTGTCAGCACTGTTTATTCAGGGTCATGTCTTCTGGAGGAAATCAAGCTGGGAAAACCCAGCGGGTTCTGCCAGGGGGCAGGCTGGGGGGGTTGGGAAGGTGATATTTAGCAGTTGCTGAGGTAAATGGCCTGTTGTTAAGGGCTTGTCACAGCCTCTGCTTTCTACAGGGTTTGGGACAGCTAATACCTGGCCTCAGGGGTCAGTGTGACAGCTTAGACACGCCAGGACAGTGGCCAGGGCCCACTGCCAGCTCTCCCACACCCGGGACAAGCGCTGCTCTGAGCGCAGAGAATGCTGCCAGGTACCCAGGGCTGAGTCCCACACGGGATGCTGTCAGCACTGGCAGGTTTTTCCCCAGCCAGTGCCACATTCCCATGGCCAGCAGAGGCTTCCCAGCACAACCAGTGCTGCTCCACCACAGCCCCTCTCCAGGTACCTGGATGGGCAGCAAGATGAAAACAGCTTTTCTCACCTCGTGTTTGTTTATTTCACCACTCATGGGAAAACCAAGGGCTTTATTTTCTCTGCTGCTGTTTTCCTGCGCCCTCCAAGGATGGTGCCCCTGCCTCCCTCCTTCCCAAGGCTGAAGCAGCAATAAACTGCTTTGTGTTATCACAGGGCTGCACGCAGAGGTAACCTTGAGTCCTGCCACACCACCTCCCCAGAGAGGTGGAATTCCAAATAACCCTTCAGGAAGAGCAGTGAAATGAAGGAGGGGCCGTTCCTGGAGCCCCCCAGGGCCACGAGGAGTTCGCCTCCAGCTCCTGGGGTCAAGTGTTACTGGTGTGGGCTGAGAACATGGGAAACGGAGGGAAAATGAGTGTTGGGGGTGCTCGGGGGGCTCACTGCCCCCGCACAGGCCAGCATTAATGGCTCTGCTGGCCCCGTCACCCCCAAAAAACCCCTGAAGGCTGTGCCAAGCCCTCCTTCAGCTTTCCTTCCCTGCACCCAGGCCTGGGCCAAGGCGGAGGAGCTGATGCGGCGCCTGGACCCCCGGATGGCGCGATGGGAGGGCACCCAGCTCTGCGCCCCCCCAAAGCGGGTCCAACCCCCATGGTGGGTGAGACCCCCGCGGGGGAGCTGCCGGGGCTGTGAGGGGCGCCGAGCCCCAGGAACAGCGTCGCCTCTGCTGGCGGGACGTCACCGCTTCCACCCACCGCTCGGGCAGGGTGCGGGACAGGGGTGCGGGACAGGGGTGCGGGACGGGGGGTGCGGGACGGGGGTGAGGGATGGGGGTGAGGGATGGGGGTGAGGGACAGGGGTGCGGGACGGGGGTGAGGGACGGGGGTGAGGGATGGGGGTGAGGGACGGGGGTGCGGGACGGGGGTGCGGGACGGGGGGTGCGGGACGGGGGGTGCGGGACGGGGGTGCGGGACGGGGGTGCGGGACGGGGGTGCGGGACGGGGGTGAGGGACGGGGGTGTGGGACGGGGGTGCGGGACGGGGGTGCGGGACGGGGGTGCGGGACAGGGGTGAGGGACGGGGGTGAGGGACGGGGGTGCGGGACGGGGGTGAGGGACGGGGGTGCGGGACGGGGGTGCGGGACGGGGGTGCGGGACGGGGGTGCGGGACAGGGGTGCGGGACAGGGGTGAGGGACGGGGGGTGAGGGACGGGGGTGCGGGACGGGGGTGCGGGACGGGGGTGCGGGACAGGGGTGCGGGACAGGGGTGCAGGACGGGGGGTGCGGGACAGGGGTGCGGCACAGGGGGTGCGGGACGGGGGTGAGGGACAGGGGTGCGGGACGGGGGTGAGGGACAGGGGTGCGGGACGGGGGGTGCTCACCCCGGGGCCCCCAGGGCCGCGTGCGGGGCGCCGCACCACGCGCTGCGGGATGGGGCTGCACCCCCCCCCCCCCCGCACCGCTCCCCCGAGCCCCCTCCCGCCGGTGCCGCCGCTTGCACGGGGGGCCCGTTAGCGCAAGGGACACAGCGGCGCCAGCCGCCCGCACACACACCGGCAGCGTGCGCAGCTGCCGCCCGCCCGGACACCGCTCCAGCCAATGGCGTCCCTCCACTCCGCCGCTGCTCCTCGCTTATTCGCTCGAGTCCCTGCCCATCCACCTCCCGGTCGCCCCGCCTCTTGTGACGTCACGGCGCCGGTCTCCCGCCCGGGAGGAGGCGCCTGGCTATTGGCGGGCGCGGGGCGGGGCGGGGCGCGGGCGCGGCTTTAAAGCGGGGCCGGGCCGGGGCGGCGGGCCCCGTGCGGACAGCCGGCCCTCCCCCTGCCCCGCGTCCCGCCCCGCCGCCCCTCCCCTTCCCGCCATACCGGGCGGATGGAGCTGAGCTGCGGAGTCGGGGGCAGCGCGGCGGCGCCCCCGGGGCCCGGCCCGCCTCCCGCCGCCCCCGCGCCGCCTATGGAGGGCGAGGAGTACGAGAGCCTGCCCAGCGGCGCCTCGCTCGGCACGCACATGATGGCCGGGGCGGTGGCGGGCATCATGGAGCACACGGTCATGTACCCGGTGGACTCGGTCAAGGTGCGTGGCGGGGCTTGGGGGTGCCCCCCGCGCCTCCGGGGGGTCTCCTGCCCTGGCTCTGGGCCTCGGGAGAGGAGCGCGGGGGGTGCGGGGGGCGCCGGGGCGGTGAGTGGGGTAGCGGGGGGTGCGAGCGGGGTACCGGGGGGGCGGGCGTGCACCTGGATGGCGTGCGGGGAGCACCGGGGGGTGCGGGAGTCACCGGGGCGGTGAGTGGGGTACCGGGCGTGTTCAGGGGCGCCCCGGGGCGGTGAGTGGGGTACCGGGGGTGCCTGGAGCTTGTTCCGTGCGGGCAGGACCCGGGGTTTGTGTCGGTGCGAGGGGGGAGCCCGCCGGGGGCTGGGGGGATGCAGCAGCGCAGGGAGCGGGGAGCGTGTGAGGGCTGCCGGGGTGCGGGCAGGGCCGAGGGGTGCGAGGGGTGCACGGGGCTCCCGGGCTGGGGAGGGCGGCGGAGGTGTCCGGGGTGTTGGGGGGACCCTGGGGTGGGCGAGGTGCGGGGCGCTGCAGCGGGCCGGAGGGGTGCGAGGTCCCCAGGGTGACACCCCGGGGTCTCCGACGGAAGCCGGAGCCGGGCACCCGCCCCGGGCCTGTCCCTGCGGTGCCCTGGGCCCGGGCCAGCTTTGCGCAACGCGGGGTGCAAAGGTGTGTGCCGGGCCGGGCCGCTTCCCGCTGCCGCAGGCAAAGTCCCCGCGCCGCTCCCCGGGCCGGGCCGGGCCCCTCGGGCCCCGGGGCTGCAGCGGGAGCCCCCGCATGGCTTTTCCCTCCCGTGCCCTTGCAGTCCCAGCCCGGGATGGAGGAGCTGGTGGCGTGGTGTGACTTGCCCATCCCTGCGCCGGGCTGGTGGCGCAGCCCACGTGTCCCCGTGGAGCGGTGGCTTCACGGGGGTCAGAGCTTGTGCAGGGGCTTCCCGCTGGCATGCTGGCTGGGGTGGGTTTCGGCGGGGGTGTGCTGCTCGAGGCCAAGCACTGTGCTCTCAGCGATGCCGAAGGGACCCTGCAGCATCACCAGCGTGGTAGGAACCATGGCAAAGGCATCTCCTCCCTCTGCCTTGCCAGCCTGTGGCTTCACACAGAGTCATGCTGGGAAAGGCCAGAAGCCCTCAGTACCACGTCGTGGATGCTGACAGATCCTCCGTGGTCCCGTTGGGGACAGGCGTGAGCAGATGCTCTAATTTCTCCTCTTTCCAATGCAGGATTCCCTGAAAGAGTAGAAAGAGGAGAGGAAATGCCTTCGCTTTGAAGCGCTGGAGGGCTTTGCCAGCGTGCTGCAATAAGCCCTCAAAGGACATATTCTCTGCTCTTTTATTTGTTGTTGTTTTCTCCCTGTGTTTTCCCCTCTGGATCTCTGCCCACCGAGCCCGGCTGGTGGGTTTGGGCTGCTGCAGGGTCCGTCCCTTCCACGAGCAGCCTCAGCACCGGCTCCTTCCCCAGACAAGCCGGGTGTTTCCTGCCAAGTCACGGTGGGAGCCGCGTGTCGTCACTTCGGGCTTCACGGCCTCGCTGCACAGGGCATTTCCTCAGCCAGGGGAAAAGGGAGAGAGGGAGAAAATGAAAGCTGTGCCCGGTTTCTTGCAGTGGGAGGTGCTTTAGGGGAAGGGAAGAGTGCTGACTTCACTGGGCAGTGAATTCCCTGCTTGCTTCAGGAGGAGAGTGCCAGGGCAGTGCCTTATGCTGGGAATAATCCCCCCTCCTTCCTCTGCAAACTGCCTGGAAGCGCTCAGGAGCAGATAAAACTCCAGCTGGCTGTGGGAAAACACTGGTGGAGCACGGCCAAGGTCACCCCCCCTCCCCTTCCCATGTCGGGGTGAGATCCCAAGCTGAAGGCTTTGGGATGTGCCTGCTCGGTCTGTGCTGTGGGGAAAGGTGAGGATTGACCCCAAAAGGGCTTTTTTTGGTAATGGGAGTGACCAAACTGGGCTTGTTCAAAGCAGCTGGTTTTCATTGTTCCTGTGGGAAAGGTGACGCTCTCCTGTGGGAAAGCAGCAAAGTTTCTTCCTTTGCCTGACTTGCTGGACAATAGTTACTGGGATGGGTCAGGCCAGGCAGAGGTGGAATGGGCTGTGGATGCTGCAGGAAGAGGCACTTCAGGCACCTAGTGGGATCGTGATGCGTGGAAGATGTTTTAGCTCCAGCAAGCTGTTTCCTCTCAAAGAGAAACTGAAAACCCTCTAATTTAGGGAATGGCTTGCTTCAGGCACTTGCACAATTCCCCAGGGTGCTGAGGTTGGGGTGCTGGGGCAGACGGTTGGTTACAACCGGGCGCCTGGGTGGAAGTCTCTGTGTAACGCCTGTGTGATGGCATAGGAGATACCCAGCAGTGCTGCCAGCACTCCTGCTGTTGTCATGGGCTGTGTTTAGCTAAAGCTTCAGCTGGGGGCTCATCACGATTGGGGTTTGCTTGGGGTCTGCATCATTGTCCTCCTTAGGGGTAAAGCATCCCCCCTTGCAGCTTCAGCCTGGGCCACGTGTTGAGCTATGCCTTACCTGCGTTGTAGGGAACCACCAGCTTGAGCTGTAGGATTTTAGGTGGGTGCTGATGGTGTTTCTCATAGTGCTTAGGCTTGTCCTGTAGCTGCTGAGAAGGAAGCTGTCCTGGTGAGCCTGATCAGCCTCCTGGTTGAATTTGGAGATAGGTGCGTGGAGGACATCTCATCCTGGCTGCAGAAGGGAGTTTCTGGAGGGCTCTCCTGGAGCCTCCTCTTGCTTAAGCTGTTTGCAAGGCTGCTGGAGATGCTTTCCTGAGGCAGGTACAGCAGCTGCCCAAGGCTGTAACCAGCAGTTGTCCTTCCCTGGGAAATAACCACTGATGTGAGACAGCTTGGTGTGAAGCTGGAGATGTGCTGGGCTTGAAACCTCCCTTCCTTGCAGCAGGTGGCAGAAGGTCCTTGCTCCAGCCCTGAGCCCATTGTAGTCCTGCTCTGTGAAGCTGCTCCTAACCAAGCCAGTGCAACGAGACATCTGCAAGTTGGCTTTGCTGTGGCTGTATGTGGCTCCTGATGGGTGCAGGAGGTCCCATGCTGTGGTGGGATCTCCTGGGGTGAAGGGTAGGAGAGACATCCAGCCTACATCCACAGTGGCGGAGAGGGGAGTGGGAAGGGAAGGAGGACAAGCATGATGGGGCTTGTTGGGAGTGATGGAACGAGTGTTTCAGTGGCTCCAGCTGTGAGAGTCAACTGTGGGTGACTTGCCTGGTGCAAGCAGACTTTGGAGCTTCCTTGCTTGTAGCAAAGGTCTTGAAAGCACCGAATTGTGTTGAGGAGGGGCATGCGAGCTCCAGTGAGCTGTTCAGTTCGACTTTGGGGTGTGGGATGCTCGCCTTGGGCTTGGTGGGCTTGCATCCACCTGTCTTGATGCAAGGAGTCAAAAGGTGTGCTCAGAGCTTGAGCATGGTGTGGGTCGTGCATGGCAAAGCCTGCTTCAGGCAGCAGGGTCTGACTGGGTGGCTGCAGAACATTGCCTGGTAGAAGCATATTGTGTTCTCAGGGCCTTTTGTTAAGCTGTGGGGAGACCGGGCTGGCTGTCACATGAATGTGCCTGCTGAACTTTGAGAAGGCAGTGTTCAGGGGAGGGGGGGGGGGGGAGGAACCAAACAAAACAACAAAGGCAAATTATTTCTGAGCTTGTTTGTACAGCAGCGTGTCAAATCGGTGACCCTTTGCAAGGAGTACGCGGCGTGAGGCCTGACTCCTGTGAGGGAAGCAAGTCGAGGTAGGAAGCCAGCCCAGAATACTCCTGTGCTGCTGGGAACGGGGCAGGGGGCTGGGTGCTGGACCCCTGAACAGCGTCCCCAAAGACCTGCGTGGTCCACAGAGAGCAGGGAACCCGGTGAACCCAAAGCTGTGACTGGTGGTGCTGGTTCTTAGGCCCAAGCTGAAGCCGGGGCTACCAGGCCGCTTGCGGTTGGCAGCGCACTTCTGCCTTATGCAACAAGGATTAATCTAAGTAGGTGGAGAAGTGTTTGCTGGCTGGTTTAACAGGGGTGTGAGGCTCCCAGACGAGCTTGTTGGCTTCAGATAGGTGCCAGGAGCTGGCAGGGTGGAGGGGAAGAGGAGAGGACGACACAGCTCCTAGCAAATCATCGTTCACACAGTGATAAAGTTATCCTGGCCGAAGCAGAGCTGAACCTGTTTCCAGCCCTGTGCTGCTTGCCTTGCAGCAGCCACGCTGGGAGATGCTGGTTTTTGGTTGCTCCTTGGGCTGCTTGTCCTGTTTGTGCCCGCAGCCCTAGTGAAAGGTGCGTGCCTGAGGACCTGGTTGTGGTGGTGGTGATGCAAACTGCAGCGTGGGTGGGTAAAACCTGTACTTAGCGTGTGCTCTGGGGTACGGTGTGAGCTCCTGAACCCTTCTGGAATGGCTCTGGTGACCAACAGCAAGAATAAAAATGGGTATTTACCTGTTCTCATGTGAAAGTGGCTGATTACTGGTGAGGGTGGAGATACTCAGGGCTGGTTCCCATCACATGCTTTGGTCCTGCACGTGCCAGGCTGAGAGTTTATTGCTTTACAGGAGCACTTCTCCCTGATTGCCTTTCTGAGGAGCTGATGCTGCTGCATGCTTAAGTGACACCAGCTGCTTCCAAGGTGTCCCACCAGCAGAGCGGGGAGAGATCAGGATCTCCTGGGGTCAGTTCTGGAGTCTGAAGCAATGCCTTCAAGTTAAAACTAGCAGAGGAAAACAAAGAAACAAACAAACCCACCCAAAACGCCCACTGGGTGGATGTGGCCAGCTTGGCAATGGGATGTACAGGGTTGCTGATGGTGAAGCAGCTTCCAGGAGTTTCTCCAGGGCATCACAAAATCCAGCCCCTCCCAACGAGCATCCATGGGACAGGAGGGTGCAGAGACCCATGGAGGGGTAGCAGGACCCTTGTACCTGGTTGGTGAGGGCAGAGAGCTAGATTTAAAACCTGGGCTTAAATTGCAGGGTGATTGAGGGCTGCTGCTGCCTTTAGAGGAGGGTTTTCCTGAGCCTTTGGGTTTACTCCCAGGGCTGATACAGTGCACTTAGTGCTCTGGAACAGGAGCTTTGCTCGGGGCAGTCAGATTTCCCATTGCAGGGTGGTGCTATGAGCACTGGCTGATGCTTAAATCTGGAATTCAGGTAGCTGCTGAGCTAAGTCACCTTGCAAACAGAATTCCTGTGCAGCTGTTTCAAAGAGCATTTCCTAGCAGTGCAGGAACTTGGCTTAGTCTCACTTGCAGCTTCATAGTTTGGTTGTGACGTGCTGGGCTGAGGTCTTGAATTCAGCTCTGATCTCTTCTTTGGTCTTGGAAAATGTAAGTGAAAGTGCTCTTGGGTTTCCAGCCACTGGAGTGGCTTGGAGGAATCAAAGGTCTGAATTGGAAAGGTTTTTATTGGTGTAATCTTGTGTGAAAGCTCAGCTGTCACCATGCCTCCTGTTGAACCCAGTGAGCCCATAAGCTGGAAGGTGCTGTGTGCTGGGGAGGGGGCACAGAGGTGGCAGGGGCAATCCTTGCTGTTTCTGAGGGCTGTTGAATCTCTGCTGAGGAGGGAGCTGCTGCTCTCTGCATGCTGCCACACTGCTGGGGGACATGTTGTTCTGGAGATGGGCTGTCCCAGCTGGGAGTGTGGAGAAAAGCATCCTTCCTCTGAAAGCCCAGTGACCTCTTTGTTGCACTGCTCCATAAGAGAGTGTTAATTTGAAGGAGCCTGTTGCAGGTTGCTAAACGCTCATCTCCTGTGGCTATGCCCTTTCCCAGGAGCTCTCTGTCTGTGTTCTGAGGTGTGAGGCTGCCACCAAGGCTGCGTCCCTTCAGACTGGTTTCAGTGGGATGGGGAGCATCAGCTGCATCGCGGTGTGGCAGGGCTTGTGGGTGGCTCAGCAGGGGTAGCGGAGCCCTTTGTGTCTCCGTGTTCTGGATTTGCTTGGTCTTGCTGTGAGGGCTGTGGAGGTTGAAGCCCTGGCAGTGTCTCTCCAGGGCTGGTGGGAGGTGGCCAGGGTCTGTGCCTGCTGCAGGTTGGCACACATCGCTGGTGTGTGATGGCATCTGTCTGCAGAAATCTGTCTGAAGCAAGCTGAAAAGCGCTTCTTCCCTGCTGTGTGTTGGTGAAGGGATGGTGGTGAGCTTCCTGGGGTGGGTTGGATGCCCAAAGCCCAGCCACCCCTGAAGATCTGCAGGAGAAAAGCCCGCTGAAGATGGCTGGATGAAGATGCGGATGAACCCACCTGGCTCAGGAAGTGGGGTGGCTGCGGGAGCTGGGAGGGATGGTGGGGACATCCAGGCTGGGCTGCCTTGGGTGGCCTTTACCTGTTCAGGAGGGCTTCTGCAGGTCCCCTGCTTTCTCAGCCTGCCCTTCTAGGAAACCTGTTTCCCAATCCTGCATGCCAAGCGTCACGAGCGGCTGAGCAGCCGTGGGAGAGACAAGCCAGGGCAGACACGGGAGTGTTGTAAGCAAGAGGCAATTAGAGACCTAACCGTGTTTCTTCACTGAGGCTTTTGAATGACTGAGAGCTTCATTCCCTGGACTTTCTGTGCTTAAACAAGAGCAGAGGTTACACTTCCCTCTGCTGAGCTCTTGTCTGAGCAGCCTCCTGAGGTTTTGATGTCGCAATGGGAGCGTGGAGTTAATTCTGCTGCTGGTCTGGCAAGGGGAAGCGTGGATAAATAGCAGCCAGGGAGTAAATTACTGCCCCTTCTAATGATCTTGGAAGTCTTGTTGCTCTTTTAACTCTTTGGCTTGTGTTTGTTGTGTTAAAGGTGGGTAACTGAGGCCTCTCCCCTCATGTGCTTTGTTGCAGACAAGGATGCAGAGCTTGCAGCCAGACCCCAAAGCCCAGTACAGGAGTGTGTACGAAGCTCTGAAGAAGATTGTCCTTACAGAGGGTTTCTGGAGGCCTTTGCGTGGGATCAATGTCACCATGCTGGGGGCTGGCCCTGCCCACGCCATGTACTTTGCCTGCTACGAGAAGATGAAAAAGTCTCTCAGTGATACCATCCAGCACGGAGGAAACAGCCACCTGGCCAATGGTATTTTGGGGTTTTGCATCCAAAAAAGAGCTTGTGGTGAACAGCCTGCCCTTTGCTTGCTCCACACGCTGAGCCTGGCCCCTCTCGCTGGCCTCTGCTCCCGGATGATCTGCTGCAGGTTCAGACCGACCCCCTACATACCCACATGGGAGGATGCGAGGTGTAGATGTAACCCCTGGCTTGCAGGTCTCAGCCCCTGCTTTGGCAGTGCTCAGGAGATGGGGAAGTTTGGGCAGGCAAGTGTGGCACCTGCCTTCTAGTTGAGTGCTTCAGGCTGATCACTGTGCTCCCCAAGCCTGTGTCCTGCCTTGGGACTGCTGACCCCTCAGGAGGGCTCCCAGAGGGTAGGCATGGCTGGGCTGGCCATCAGCAGAGTGAAGCCCTTTCTGTCCTGGCCTGCCCCTGATGACAGTGTTGTGCACCCTCCAGAGGCAGAATCTCCCCTGGGTGTCTGCACTGCTCTTCAGTTTCCTGTTATTCTGGCACAAATACTCGATAGGTGCTGGATGGGAGTTGCTGGGTGCCATCACAAGGGTGCTCTTTGCAGCTTTGAAAGCTTGGGGTTTGAAGGGTGGGTTGTTCCACGTGCTGTCTCCAGCATGGTGGTGTGCTCTGCATCCTCTGTGTGCTCATGGCCTTTGCTAAGGGGCTGTGCTTCTGCCTGGGAGGCTCTTGCTTTAGGTTTGTGTGGGGGATGCTTCTGCATGTGTCCTTGATGTGATGGTAGGAATCTGCTGTGGCTGCCACTTCATTTAACTCAGCTGAGGGTACAGAATACCTTTCTGGCTGGCTGCTTCTAGCTAGGGATGTGCTTCCTGTGTTTACCTTTCAAGTAGCTACAGGCTTGCAGGACCAGCAGGGAAGCTGGAGTGCTGCCTTAATGGGAAATGACCGAAAGTCATTTGGGCAAGAGAGAATCTGAGGTGGGAGACCTACATCAAAGGAGAAGGTGTGGTTCCAGAGGCCCATCCTCGAGCCAACTGCTGGATTGTTAATGGCTGGCTGGGTGTTTGCAGAACCTGTGCAATTAGTGTTGAAAACCAGACTTGAGTAAACAGCTGAAAATGCCTCATTATGGATGTGCTGAGCCAGTCCTAAGCATTGCTCACTCTCGGTCCAGCTCGGGCTTGAGCGAAGCTGCTGGTGTCTTGTGTGGGCAAAGCCTTGTGAGCTGTTCTAGGCCATAGCCTATGATCCTGTGAGCATCCTGGTCTCTGCCAAGCTCCCTGGGTGGTGGGGAAGGAGCTGTGTCGCTGGGTGCGCCCTTGGACTGCAGCGGTACCTGGGTGCTTGGTGATGCACCCACGGCATCAGCTGCTGCCTCTTGCCATGCCTGTGCAAGCCCCTGACCTCCTGATCTGTGCTTTGAATTCGTTTTTAAGGATGCTTTTGTGTCTTGCAGGTATAGCTGGGAGCGTGGCCACGCTGCTGCATGACGCAGTGATGAATCCTGCTGAAGGTAATGCCCTGTGCTGCTGGGGAGCACTGCACCCCATTCCCTGGGGAAGGCACTGAGGGTGCCCTGAGCCACCCCAGCAGCTTAATCCCTTTGCTTTGGTAGACTCTGCCCAGCTTGTAGTGAGCTGGGACCTCTGTAAAGGGGTAAATCCTGCCTGGCTGTTTGCCCTCGCTGGCCCAGGAGCCACACAGCACCTTGTGTGCTGCATTGTGCCTTCCCAGCAAGGCCGGTGTTGCTCGTGCCTAGGCAAGCCTGTGGGCTAGCAACATGCTGCTCGCCTCTGCATCCTTACTGAGTGCTTGTGGTTTGTCTTAAACCTCAGACTTCCCAAGCAAAGCTGAGCTCAGTCATGCTGCCAGGCAGGTACAGTGGCTGGTGGGACTGTTGTGTCCCCATCCAGAGCAGGGTAGAGCCTGGCATGAAGAGGGCAAAGAGTGATGTGCAGCTGAAACGGAGACAGCTATGCAGTTCATGCATCGTGCTTCTGAGGTGGCTCAAAGTCAGGCTTTTCTGAAGGGAGAAGTGTCTTCTTGTGTTTAAAATCCTTGTTATCATATCCTCTTTAAATGAATTAATTGGCCTTTTGCTGACATTGGTGTTACACAAGTTACACTTCCCAGGGCATGTCCAGTTATTTAATCACCTTTCTGCCCCTGTCCCCTCAGTATGTCAGTGGTCCAGCATCCTCCTGGATGCATCTGAGGGTCCTTGTCAGTCTGTCTTAATACCTTTCTCACTACAAGTCAATTCCTTGGTTAAGCTTGGGAAGTGCATTAGCCTGAGGGATTGGAGCCCTGCCCTGCTTCCCTCCTGTGTCGCAGTGAGGTTTTTGGGGGCACTGTGCAGGTTGGGGGGAGTAGGTGATATGTGACACATGCAGCCCTTTGACAAGAGCCCGTGGATAAGGGGCTCATGGCTACAGAAGTGCTGCTTTGTACCCTATCAGCTCAGACCTGAAGGGCAGGTTGGGGCTGGGTGGCTGGGGCTCGGAGCAGGGTTTGGGCTGGGTGTTGTGATAAAAGGGAGCCATGTGCCTTAGCTCTGAAGTCTCTCTTCTATCTCCCTGTGCCTGCCCTGCCCGGTGCTGCCTGCCCTGCCTCTGTCGCTGTGCCTGTCTCCTGGAGCAGTGGTGAAGCAGCGGATGCAGATGTTCAACTCCCCCTACAGATCGGTGCTGGCGTGCGTGAGGACAGTGCAGAGGACGGAGGGGTTGGGTGCCTTCTACCGCAGCTACACCACCCAGCTCACCATGAACGTGCCCTTCCAGGCCATCCACTTCATCACCTACGAGTTCATGCAGGAGCAGGTCAACCCTCGCCGGGACTACAACCCCCGCTCGCACATCGTGTCCGGGGCCGTGGCGGGGGCTGTGGCTGCCGCCGCCACCACCCCTCTGGATGTCTGCAAGACCCTGCTCAACACCCAGGAGAACATGGCCCTGAGCTCGGTGAACATCAGCGGGCACCTCTCGGGCATGGTGAACGCCTTCAAGACTGTCTATCAGCTGGGGGGCGTCTGGGGGTACTTCAGAGGGGTGCAGGCACGTGTCATTTACCAGATGCCCTCAACAGCCATCGCCTGGTCCGTGTACGAGTTCTTCAAGTACTTCCTCACAAAGCACAGGCTGGATAAGAGAACATCCTTGTGAAGGACCTGCTGAGAAGAGAGTCCCCTCTGTCCCCTCCGTGTGTGTCTGTGTGCCTGCAAGCCAGCGAGCTCGGGGGCTCCCTGATGAGGAACACCCCAGGTCTCTGCTTGGATTCAAGGCTGATGGCCACTTCTCCCTCCTGTGGGGAAGGAGGGAATAAAGTGGCCCTCAGTCACATTCTCCTTGCTTAAATAGTTTATAAAGACTTATAATAATATATATATTTAATAACTTTATTTTGGAGAAGTGAAATTGCTAACTGATATTTTTCTCTGAATAAGTTTGAAGACTTAGTTTACTCCTCACCTGCAAGCTTAGGCTCTGCAGCCTAGGCTGGGTTTGTTTTTTACAGCAAAGAAGAAGAATGTCCTGTCACAGAACTTACTTTTTATATAAATATAAAAACAGATGGATAATGTTTATCCTTTATTTTTCTATGTAGGCATTTGGTTTGTTTTTTTTAAATACTATGACAGCTAGATGCTGAGCTGTTTAAAAAGGGCTAAATTCTTCTGTCCTGTAAAAGGAAGACAAAAAGCATTTATTTTTCTAGCCAGATTGGCTTTAATTATACAGCATTTATACCCCTCACCCCCAAATAGTGACCTGGGTTCTCATGTGGGTGTCAAGGTACGTGGGGAGACTTGCTGGGATGGGAGAAGAAAGAATGGGAGGGAGGATGGGGACAGTTTGGGAGAGTGTTGGACACCAAAATACCTGGTCACTTTTTGGGGGGAAAGGGTGGGGAGAGGGGGAAACTACCAATTCCTTTTTATATACAAGGAGACTCGTTAAAAAATAGATTTTAAATAGTATTTTTTGCAAGCATATTTTTAAAGGTACAGTTTTATGGTGTGATAGCTGAACAGCCTTCATCCTCCCTTAATTTATTCATGCTTCTGTTTCCTGAGGCTCTGACCCTGTTTACAGCAGTGACCCTGCATGTCTCCAGCTCACAGGGTTGAACTGGGGTGCACAGAACCCCGATGCTCTTTGGGGAGGATGGGGAGGGATCAGAGCTCCTGTTTACAGTTTGGCTACTGGGTCACATCCTGCCAGCACCAAACCAGCATCAGAAGGCAGAAGCCTTGGGAGAGCCACCTCCCAGCCTGTGCTTGACAATAAGCTGCTGCTCTTGGGGAGGGGGGGAAGAAACCCCAACCTGGAGAGGTTCCTTCTGTGGTGGGTTTGGTTCTGCTGCTGTGGGATGCTGAGCTCTGTGGCCAGCAAAGCTGTGCCTGCCCAGGAAGGGCAGCAGCCTCGCTGGGTGCCCTGTTCTTCCTAGGAATGGCTTCTCTGAACCATTTCCCAAGCCATTCATGGGTGGTCAGGAGCTAATGAGGGGTTTTAGGGGCCAGGCTGTGTTAATTCAATTTACTGGATGCCAATTAGCAGATCTCTGTCCTCCCTGGAGCTTGCCCTGGCAGCAACAGCTGATGTCTTGAGCTGGCACCTTCCTGCTGTGCATGGGACAGCTCGGGGAGATGCAGCTTCAGCACTGGAGGGGGGCCCTGAGAAGGGGGGCCCTGAGAAGGGAGGCCCTGAGAAGGGGGGTTGTGATGTGCAGGGCACCTTTTGGGCTGGCACTTGTCACCAGAGGTGCCTCATCAGCCAGGATCCTTGTGTAGGATGACACTAAGAGCTAATCCTTCTGCTCCCTTATTTGGAGAGGGAGAATCAAAGCACCTCTCTGGGGGGGGATTGTTTGCATGTGCCTTGGGCAGCTTAACCTTGTGCCACTGGTAGTGATGAAGTGAGCTTCTCGATGCCTTTTTGTCACTTAAACTGAACGAATCACTGTGTCAAATGTACCCTGTGTCTTAAAGTGTAAGAGTTGGGAGCTGGAGGCAGCTGGTCTCAGGGGTGCAGCTGGGGACAGCCCCCAGCACCCCGAGATGCTGGAGGTCCTGGAGCTGTCTGTTAGCCTTGGATGCCTTTTCCTATTGACTTTAGAAACTGGAGAGTCACTAAAGGGGAACCAGAACTGCACAAAACATTTCCACTGGGGATGGGAGTAAACCCTCACCTGAAAGCTTTGGGTCCCTTGTACTATTAAAGAGGCAAACTGTAGCACAATGGGGGGGCAGCAGCTTTTGGGGTGACTGCAGTAGCTCGGAGTCATGCTCAGCAAGTGGCCCCCACTGCATCATCTCTTCCCCCTGATTGCTTAGCTTTAGTATGTTCTGATTTCACTTTGTTCTGGGAGAACACCTCGTGTCTGGAGTAACCTGTGAGTGGCTGGGGCTCGGAGCATGGACGTGCCCAAGGGGCAGAGTGTGAAGTGATCGTGGTTGGGACTTGGAGGGAGGGAGCATCCCATTGCTAGCTGGGAAAATGTCTAGTGTATCCCAAGTTTTGAGCATCTGAATAATTCTCCACCAGGATTTCTCAGGAACTTGCTCCTCCTTGAGCAGGCACAGGGCACTCAGGTGCCTGTAGAGCCCTTCACAGGTTACCCCAGGTACCTGATAAAACCAGACGTGCCCACTCTGCACCTGGGGAGGTGCCCAGTTGGTCTGATAACTCCAGAGGTGTCATGTTTAAAAGTTCCTGGATGCCCAGGTCCAGCCCCTGCTCCAAAGCCATCGCTCCTCATCCCTCCCAGGTTTGAATTCAAAGCCCTGCCACCTGCCTGAAGTTTTACTTTACCCTGGTATGTGAACCATGCACTGCTGCTTTGTCTGCACCCAACGCACATATTTAAGGGGGAGGATGAGTAACTTTGTCTGCAGTTCTTAATTGTTTTAGTTTTTATTTTGGGGGGTGGTTTGGTTGGGGTTTTGCCTGCCTGGGAACTCGGCGTGTTTCCTTCGGTGTGTATTGAACAGTGCAGGAGCTGACTTGTGAAATGCTGCTACAGTTGTATCACTGGAGCTCAAGGAAATAAAATACTCGGATTTTTTGGGCCTTTTCGGCTCATGCTTGTGGTTTTCCTTAGCTGGTTTTCCTCTGGCTGGGGCTGGGCACCAGGAGGGGGGGTGTCTCTGGTTTTGCTGGTCCAGCCGGGCTGGCTGCTCTCTGGGGGAATGGTGCCTTCTAGTGCTGCCTGAGCAGCCCGGCACCTCTCCGTCTGAGTCAGATAAAGCCCTTCGTCATCGTGCTGGAGGCAGAACATCCTTCTGGGAGGGGTTTTGGCAGGAGCTTGGCATCTCTGTCACGCGGCTCGGGCTCCTCTAGGAGCCGCTGAAGAGTTTTGAAAACCTCCTCGGGCTGGGTGAGGTCTGGGGACAGAGTCCCTCCCCACCTGCGTGAAAGGCCCTGGGGAAGCAGCTTGTTTGCCCAGGTTTTGCTAATATTTCCCGGTCGTTTGAAGGGAAAGCCCTAGGAAATGTTAAGCTGCTTTAGAATTTACTTTTCTTTCCAACAAAAAGGGAAAAGCGGGTCCCTTGCTGTGGATTCCACACGGTGCTGGGGGAGGAATGCTGCCCTTGAAGCTGGGCTGAGCAGCATCCTGGGAGTTGGAGATGCTGAGCTGTCCTGGGGTGATTGGACCCCCAGAGCTTGGCCAGAGCCAGGGCTCTAAAGGAGAAAACCCCCCAGCCTTATGACAGTGAGGAGGAAAATGTCTCTGGTTCTGCACGGGGGATGTTGGTTTCCAGCTTTGTGCCTGATGCCAGCAGCTTTGCTCTTGTCTGGCTGAGATAAATCCACCATCATTTGTTATCTCGGGTCCCACAAGTGAAGCAGCATCACTGTGGGGTGGGATAAGGGTGCTGTGGGGTGGGATAAAGGTGCTGTGGGGCAGGGGGTGCCCGAGCAGCCTGCTATGTGCCTCGGGCTTTGCACACACCTGTGCAGAAGGATTCCCTCATCTCTGGTGGGGGTTTCTTGGGGCTGAGGTTTGCTCCATAGTCTCCCATGCTGTGTTTCTGATTTTTATTGTTTTCCATCATTGTCAGGAGATCCTGGAGTCCTTAATGGCTCTTTTTCCCCTCCTCTTTTTCACCTATAATAAACCTGGCACAACTTCACGGTCCTTGTTCCACACCTGGCATGAAAAAGTTCTCCCCAATTACCATTTCAGCTCTCTGACTTGAGCTTGAAGCTCTTCCTTGTGGCTCTCCAGCCTTAAAAACCTGGAGCTGGGTCTGATGGGTTGCTTCTGGGAGCAGCCTGGTGTATTGTGGACACTGGGATGGAGCAGGGTTTGTTTCCTCTCAGCTTTGTTTAGGAAGTGATGTGTTTGGAAGAGGCGCTGGTCCCCAGCGTGTGCATCCCCAGTGATGCAGGAGGAATTCATCCAGCACCTTCCTTAGGGATGCACCTAAAACCCTAAAGGTGAGTTCTCACCGGGATGCAGGCAGCCAGATCCTCCCTTGGAATAACAGTACAGATAATTAGAGGGTTTAGCAGCAAACACCTACCTGGGAGGGGAGGGAAAGAAGGGGGCTGGGCTGGCTGTGAGGGGAAGCAGCACCAAGATGCTGCTGTCCTTGGCCCACCCCAGAGGAAAAAGGACTTCCCTTTCCTCAGCCATTCTGCCTTTCCTCTTTCCCTTGTGTGTGTGTGAGGGGTGGGGTGGGTTTTTGGTTTGGTTTTCTCTGTCTTCAATGAAAATCAAGCCGTTCCAAGGGGCTGTCAGTGTCCTGGGCTGCCAAGCCTGGGTAATGAGCTTAAGAGACAAGATCAAAAGATAAAAGCTCTCTTCAGGCTCAGCAGAATGCTGTTGACAGGTTTGTATTTCTGTGTGCATTGCAGGGTAAATATTTAACTCCTCTTCCTCCCCCCTGGGTAGTAAACACGTGTGGAGAGCCGCAGGGAAGGTGTGTAAGGTGCTTCGTGTGTCTCCTCAGCACTCAGCGCTGGGGGCACCGAGGGCTGGGGAGGCTTCCTGGGTGTATCTCTGTCGTAGGCACCGTTCAGCTCCAGCAATTCCCAGAGAAGCCATGGAATCACAGGACTGTGGGGTGGGAAGGGCCCTCCAGAGCTCATGGGCTCCAACCCCCTGCCAAAGCAGGGTCCCTAGGACAGGGCTGATTATACTGGGGGTGGGGAACAAAAGGTGATCCCACTTGTTAGGGAAGCGTGAGGTGGGTGTGGAGCCTCGACTGAGCTCCAGTTTTCCCAGGAGAAAGGGATGTTTATTCCCCGGATGGAGAGGCTGTGGGACACATCCCTGGGATACTGGGGTACTGAGAGCCACAGCGGGAAGTAGCAGAGCAAGCAAAGCCTGAGAGCATCACCCCAGCTCCTCCAGCACCTCCACACCTTTGGAATGGCTCCCCAGGAGGAGGAAGGAGCTGCTGGAAGCGCTCCTGTGGGCATGTGGCACTGGCTGGGAGCCGTGACATGCTGACATCCCCATCTCCCTCTGCCCTGGGTGTCGGTTTTACCCTGGGAACGCATCCCATTTCCTAACTGACACTAATGGCTCCTTTGGAACCTGTACAGCTTATTGTGTAAACATCTTCTGAGGGCATCTCTTAATGTGTCTTGTTTACCTGCTAGACTGCATTGGCGCCTCCAACTTGCAGGGTTTCCTGCAGCCCAGTCCGTAGGGTTGGTACCAACAAATAAAGTCCCTTCTGCTCTGCAGCCCGTGGGTTACAAACCTCCCAACCTGGATTTTTCCCTGGTGCTCCATAAGGCCGTAAGGTGGAGGAGGGATGAAATAACAGCACTGATCTCCCAAATTTGTGTGGGTGAAAGGAGGAGGAGTGACTGAGGGCTTTGCACCCCGAGCATCAGCGGTGAGCACGGTGGGATGCTGGGGGACAGATGCTCCCTGGGAGCATGGTGTTGGTGATGGGTGCGTCATAGGGCTGGTGTCTGGGGATGCTGTTCCAGCAGTGACATTCAGGACAGCAGAGGGTGCAAGGGCTACATGCCCTCCCCCCTGTGCCACCAAACCCCCAGCATTTGGGCTTCTCTTTGTCATTCGATTAATCCAGGATCTGGGCTGTGTTTGTTCACCGCCTGCGATGATCATCTAGTTTGCCCCATTCTTTGTTTCTCTTCAAATATTGTTTCTGCTTTAAAGGGTAATGAACATAAAGGCAAATATCTCACCTTTTCCCTCTCGAAATGGCATTAAGGTCCCTGTTTACCTTGGATGACAAGATGCAGCTCACGGAGCGGAAGGTTTTCCGGCCACACCTCAACCTGCTATCTCATTCTGCACCGTTGTGCACAAAGGGAATAAAACCATGTGTATTTATCCAGGAGATTTAATTCCCTTTAAGAAGCCAAGGGGGATCTGTTTGTAGAACAGGTGAAGTGCTTTCCGCCGGGCCCCGCAGGTGTAAAGCACTCGGGGAGTGGTGCAGCGTGGCCAAGCCCTGGCTGCAGGTGGCTGTGGAGGAGGCAACTCCAATTCCAGCCCTAAATATTGCTGGGTTTGGGTCATGAGCCTTTGGGGCTGGAATTGAGCAGCTCATCCCCCCCATCCCCAATAGGCAACGTGCATCCCCGGTGCAGCATCCTCCCCGGTGCAGCATCCTCCCCCTGCACCGCCCGGTTCCCTGCCAGCACAGGGACTCTGATGTTAGTGTTTTGGGAATCCAGGTGTTCCCCCTGCTTCCCTTGCCACCTGCACAGCCCAAACCTGTTTGCCATGGCCCAGAGGAAATCAAACCCTCCCAAAACTCCTCATAGCTGCAGCGAGCCGGCACAGCCCCTGAGCCATCAGATCTCCCAAGTACATTAATCACCTTCATTTATAAAATACTCGATTATCCTGATTAGCTGTGAAGCTTTGCTCCCTTGAGACGTGTTTTCAGCCAGTGGGAGGGAGAAGTGAGCAGCCATCGGTGCCCCGGGGCTGCTTTGGGAAGGAGAGGAGCTGTCTGCTGGTGAAAGAGAGTGTGGTAGGCAAATACTGCAGTAATTCCTCCTTTCACCAGCGCAAACAGAGGATGAGGAGGGTTGATGTGCCTTCGACACCCAGCAGAAAAAAGCCTCTGGGTGGGGAGGGGTGAAATATTGGTCATTTGCTAAGTAATGCCCGAGGCTTTTGGGGCTGGGGAGAGCTGTGGGAAAGCTGGGGGGAGCCGGGAGCACCCCTGTCTCCTGCTGATCGCAAAAATCTAGGGGAAAATTGAGTAGGTCTGGGTGTCACAAATAAGATTAGCTCCTTGGCCCCTCTTCTGAAGGTGCTCCAGATCCTGGGAGCTCCAGATCCTGGAGGAGATGATGCCCTGGTACTTTGCTTGCTCTCTGGTGCTGGAGTGTGGGGTCTGCCTTGTATTGAGTCAGGTCTTGCAAAAGCATCCTGGGGGCTCCCCAGGTCCCACCTCAGGATTTTTGCCCTAAAATTCTCCATTTGCCTATCAGTTGGCATGAAAATCCCAAGGTTTTCCACATTGCCTGTGGAAACTGGGGTCAGTCCTGGGTCTGGGAAGGTTTGCTGCTGGTTTTAATGGTGCCCATCACCATCTCCTCAGTGAATCAGGCTGGTGGCTGGCTTGAGATGGGAAATGACCCAGATCATTCTGGAGTCAGTACTTTTTCATGCTCTCCTCATCAAATGTATCATGTTGGGGGGGGGGGGCAGGAAACGGAGCCCCCAGAGTGGTTTTATCTGGGGTTCCCTGGGGACCTGCCACAGGACTAGTGCAGGATCAGTGCTGATGTGTAGCTTTGCCTCCATCCCCCCTTTTTCAAGAGCAAAAGGATAAAGCTGTAGCGTGGAAGCACCATTCAGGGCAGGATGGGGGGGGGGGGCACAGCTGATGCAGGTAGCTACTTGCTGGGGAGCAGCACAGGTATCAGCAATGGTATTTTGGAGAAACTCAGTTTCCCTCATGGAAACTTGCCTGGGAGCTGAGCACTCTGCATCCCCCCTGCCTCATGCATGGTGATACCCAGCAGCAAACAAACCCCAGTGATGCTGGCAGAGCTCCTGGCCATCGCAGCGCCCTCAGTCTAGAGAAAGCATTAATATTATCTAGAGAAAGCATTAATATTATCTAGAGAAAGCATTAATATTATCTAGCTGGTACAAAGGGAGCCTGCCTTCTGCTTGCTTGGGATGGGGAACGGGGGGATGGAAACATCTGCACACACTGAGGGGAACATCTGGCATTTGCTGCAGCCTCGGGGCTGCTCTCCCCTCCGACAGCCCCATCCCTGTGGGAGCTTTGCCCTGGCCCCATCCGAGCAGCAGAGCCCTTGGGACAATGTTTGTAAAGCCTGTGGCCATCCTCCTGCAGAGGAAGCTGTCCTGGGGGGGTGTTCCCCTCCCTGAGCAGTGCCGTGTGAGCCCTGCCGAGCTCCCAGCCTGGCTGGAGCTCCGGGCGCTGCCACCCCCAGGAGAAGGTGCCTCTGAGTGAATGATTGCTGAGCTAGAGCCTGGCTGGTGCCTTTTCCCAGTGAAGCCACCCCCTGGCTCCCAGGGGAGCGGCGGGGAGCCCCGGGTGCCCCCACCCAGGCTCTGTTTGCAGAGACTTTGTGCTAATCCCTTCGCTTCCCGGCCGCGCAGGGTCCCGCTCTGCTGCCCGGGCAGGGACACCCGCTGCCAGGTGGAAAAGTACCACAGGAGCCTTGCTAAGCAGCCAAAGACCCTGGTCTTACCTCCTCTCCATAACCACAGGCTCCGTGGGACACATGTCCCTCTCACCTGCTGGGTCCCTGCCTCCCTCTCTCCTCTGCACCATGGCAGCAGACAGCCCTTGATGCAGCATCACCAGGCTCCAGCAGAGCAAGCTCCTAGGCACAGGGGATGTAAAATCAAACTTGGCTGGAGTCTCAGCCTTTACAATCAGGGAATTTCTCTCTGGGAAGGCCAGGCTGGGCAGCTTTGGCTGGGGATGTGTGCAGCTGAGGGGAGGCCAGCCTTGCTCCGAGGTTAGAGCACCCTGGAGCATGGAAAGACCCTGCTTCTCTGGAAATCTGGTGGCCCCAAAAGGTTCTGGATGAAAAGATGAGCTGGGGAAGACTGTGTGTGGCTGGTATCTCTTGGAAACCCTGGCCTCAGCGCTGGAAAAAGCCCCAAGTGAGGACAGAATCAGGCAAAACCCAACAGCTGCAGCAGCGTGAGCATCCTCCCCTGCTGACCCCGCAGGAGACCCCCCCCCTTGCTCCAGCACCATCCAGTGGGACACATCCCACCGTGCTGGAGCCTCCCTGGTGTCCTTGCTCTTGCTGCCAGCTTTCTGCAGGCAGGAAAAGGCCAACTCCCCCGTGCAGCGGGGGCTGGAGGCAGAGCCTGGATGCTGCAGCTCCCTTCCCTGCCTCTTGCTCCCACTGCCCACCCCGGGAGGATGATGCTGGGGGGGTCCACGGTGAGGTGACCATGGGTGACACACATAGTGCTCCTTTTACACCCCCCAGGCTTCCCTGTGTTGAGTCCCTGTGCTCTGACTCCCAAAGCCTTTTCCTCTGCCCTGTTCTTTTGCCTTCCAAGGCCAGAGCATTTCAGTACCACAGCCACCCCCCTGTGCTCTGCTCCCAACTCCTCTTCCTGTAAAAATACTTGCCTTATCTCCTGACTGTCCCTCTGGTGAGTGGGCTGCCATAAATCACTGCAGGCTCTGGAAGCGCCTCCAGGGCTATTCACTGAGGACTTCTCTCTGCCTTTGGCTGCTCTTTATAAATGAGTGCCCAGAGCATAGCAGAAGAAAGAGGAGGAATGTGCCTTGGATTTTTGGGGAGAGACAGCAGAGGAGTTTCCCATGGGAATGCCAATCTGCAAAGATGCTTTTTGCCACATCTCCAGAGTCCTTTCCCCCTCCACACTCCCCCACCCCCCCATCCTTTCCTTTCCTTTCCTTTTCCTTTCCTTTCCTTTCCTTTCCTTTCCTTTCCTTTCCTTTCCTTTCCTTTCCTTTCCTTTCCTTTCCTTTCCTTTCCTTCCTTTCCTTTCCTCTTTCCTTTCCTTTCCTTTCCTTTCCTTTCCTTTCCTTTCCTTTCCTTTCCTTTCCTTTCCTTTCCTTTCCTTTCCTTTCCTTTCCTTTCCTTTCCTTTCCTTTCCTTTCCTCATCCAGTCAGCTGTCTATCCTGGTGGAAATCTGCCACAGCTTTTCCTGTGCTTCCCTGACCCCCCCTTTGGCATTGCTGCTGCCCTGCCTGTGTGAGGTGAGGAGGGAGCACTGGGTGGTTCAGCACTAGAACTGGGCTGTGGGACTCCCTGCTGTGGGGTCAGAAGGGGAATGAAGTGTTTCTGTGGATGACAAAGAGCATCCCAAATAAGATGAGTAAATCCCAAAAGCCCTGACAGGTTTTCCAGAGCTCTGAAGCCCTTGTGCTTTATGGAGTAGCTCTCCTCTCTCCTTGGGAAGCATCCACACCCCCAAAACCCGTGTCCTCCTGCTCGCTGCTGCTCTCCTGCTTTTCCCTCCTCTGTAGCAGCAAAGCTGGGGGAAGCACTGGCCTGGTGCAGCCTGGCACTTGGTGTGTCCGTGCCTTTTCCACCCCCTGCTCAGCTCCTTGTAGCGAGCTTGTTCCCACTGCTCTGGTTTGCAAATGTTGTGTAGGTCAAGTTGAAGATTTTCCTTGGCTCCAGCCCGGTGGGTCCCTGCCAACTATGTGGTTTACTGCATGCAAATGTTAGTCAATAGTTACATTATCCAAAGGCAGCCTCTTTTTTTCTTCCTTTCTTCCTTTTTTTTAAGCTTTAAATAAATGATTTGGCACAAACAAGTGTAAATGTTATGTCAGCCTTAGACACTGTGTAATCTTGATGGATGTGTTAGCAGCAGAGCGTGACACTAATTGACAGACATTAAATGATGCTTTCTGTTTCCAGTTGCAGACAAACAGGAGTTCTGCTTCGTTAAGGCTGATTAGAACTCCCTGTCTCCGTAGTTAGGGTGTGATTTCTCTTCTCTGTATTAATCAAGAGGATATTTATCACCAGGAAAGCCTGCCCTGTCGCTGCCCTTGTTGTGATTAATGCTTTAACACTCTGGGATGATTTGGTTATCCAAACTGTACAGCCCTTTTCTTTTATGTCCTTGTGCTTTGTGCTTGGGGAAAGAAAAGAAGAAAGGAGAAGCCAACTGGAAGTCCATCCTCTGTCCATAAAGAAACCACTTGCGTGCTGCAGAGCGAAGGGCTGGGAAGGAGAGGAGGGAGGGCAGCGCTCGTGGCAGGGCTGAGGCAGCCACGTTTCTCCATGGAGCTGCTGCCTGCATCCCTGCCTGCATCCCAGCCTGCATCCCTGCCTGCATCCAGCTCTGATGGCAGCCCAGGACTTGCTTTGGTTGATGCCCACACTGCCATAAACCCCCACTTCCCTGTGCTGGTGTGGCAGCAGACTTTGGTGTGCCATAGCTTTTGGGTTGGTGCTATCAGCAGGAGCACGCTGCTGGCAGGATTAGTGCAGGGGGAGGAGACCCCACGTCCAGCCCTGGCTGCAGGGATCACTGCTCGTCACTGCCTGTGACAAAGGGTCACCCATGCACAGGACCTGCTGTTCCCTCCCAAAATCACTGGGTGAAGGCGGAGGAGCCTGGTGCCCTGCGTCTGCCTGAGGATTTGGCTGGTGAGGGCCCAGCACCAGCCTCCTGGGGCGCTAGGAGCTCCCCTGGGGTCTCATTTTGCCATCTTGGGGCCTGCTTTGCCTTTGTTTGTTTGCTTGTTTCTCCTTATTTTCCTTTTAAAGCCACTTGAACACGAACTGGCAGTGACAGCAGTTACTCGCTCTCTGTTTGGGGTAAGCTGCTGCTGCCAACTGTGAGGGGAGGGAGCGAGTGTGCAGGCAGGCTGGCACCCAAGGTCGGTCCCTCTGTGTGAGGGGGAAGTGCTCACCCTGGCAGCTCCCAGGATGAGAATGCTTCTTGCAGTCCCATAGAGCCCATCGCTCCCCCTGATCGCGCTGACGTGGCTGTGGGGGCAGCAATAACAGCTGGGACCAGTGCTGGGATTGTGCTTCAGTTGTGGGACCACGGGTCGTTTGGGGGTGATAAGGGAAATCCTTCACCAGATAAGCTCTTAATTTGGGGGAACAGTCCCTGGTTGGACAGTAAGTGGGATTTAGAGGGTGCTCAGTGTCCTCTATACCTGGCTGGGTGGGTGATGGAGCAGCGCTTGGTGCTGAGCACCGAGAAACAGCCATGAGCAGGGGGTTGACCCCCTGCAGAACCACGTGAGTGGGTGCTTGTGACCCTTCCTCGTGCAAAGCTCACTCCAGTGAGACATCTGTGACCATCAGTCACGTGAGAAGCTGGTGCTGGTGGGACAGGCCATGGCAGGAACAGGGACTATGAGACAACCCGAGCCCCAGAGCAAAGAACCCACAGAGGCAGCTTAATAAAGACTCTGCACTCTTTATTCCACAGCACAATGCACATCAGATAAAATAGTGTGTATATATATATATATATATATTTTAAAAATGTACAAAAATAACGACTATTTGCACTGGACTTGCTGGGCACCAGCAACGTTAAGTAGGAGCAGTTGGGTGTTGAAGCAACAAAGGGTGTTCTACTGGTTGTCAACCACAAGTGGCAGGGGAAAAAAAGTAGCTACAACACGATTTTTTCCCCAAAGAGGCACCCAAGGAGTTCAGTTTATATCTAGTTTTCAATTTATATCTAGTTTTCTCAACCCAATCCATCCCTTCCCAGCATCCCACTCCCATCCCTGCTGCTCCTCCACTGCCTGTGCAAAGGACACCCCAGGGCAGTCAGATCTGCTAATTTGGAGGATTTAGAGCAATTACAGTGCCTCTGCATTGATTTGAGCAGCATCCCAAGGGTCTGGTGTGCCTGTGGGATTTGGGCAGGACTCTCTGTCCCCAGTGATGCTGTCTGGAGGGCTGTGTGCCCTGCGGGGGCTTTGAGGGTGGGTTTTCCCCCCTCTTCTCAGTTGTTGTTCCAAGCAGCAGATAAGCAAAGCACAAAGAGGCTCTGGAACAGGACAGGGTTTGAAACACATTGTAACAGTGCAGGGGAGATGGGCTTCTGGCCCGGGTACCAGCGGGCTGGGGGCTGGGCAGCATCTGGGAGCAGGAGCTGGAGGGATAAAACCATCTCTCAAGGTACCAGGGGTTACTGCTGGGCAATGAGAAAGCAACTGGTTGTCCTCCAAACTGGGCAAGCAGCTCAGGTAGCAAGAGCTGCTGCCTATCTGCTGCAAAGGGCGTTGGTTCATCCATGTGCCCCCAGCATCATCGCTTTGCTGTGCCTGGGAGCTCCCAGGGTCTGGGTCTGCTGGCAATCCAAATCATAGAATCCCAGACTGGGCTGGGTTGGGAGGGATCCCAAGGATCACAGAGCTCCAACCCCCCTGCCACAGGCAGGACCACCACCCTCCAGGCCTGGAGCTACACAAGGCTGCCCAGGGCCCCAGCCAAAATGTTTCATCCAAAGGAGCAGAGCAAAGTCACTGATGTCATTGTCTGTATCTCCCCACTGGAGGAGGGCATTGGGCTGCTGTGGTTTGAGATTTTTTTACTCCTCTTACAGAAGGAACAGGCAGCTCAGGAACTTTTCTGGAGGTTTTTCTCAGACTGTTTTCTCAGAAGTTTAAATTTGCTCCAGCAGAACCATGGCAGGTTTATGCTAGCTGAGACAAGAACAGTGGATGTTTCTTCCTCTCTTGGAAATCTCATTAATTTCTGCACTTTCTCCCAAGAACTTTAGAGGTATCTGAAGTTTTAAGTATGCTTAGTTTAAAAAAAAAACTAAATCCCTGCTGCTCCACCTAGTGCAAAGAGTTGTCTCCTCACTAAAAAATATTAAATCACTTCTAAAGGTACCTTCCTCTTCCTGCCCTGATGCCTCAGAGCTGGGACTTGGACTGAGTTCACTTGCAGGCAGCTTTGAAAGCTGCCAGGAGCGTTGGACTCCTGGAGCTGTTGCTGTTTTAAATGGCTTATATGGGAACGTTCAAACAGCGTCAGCACCCGGATATGCAAAACTCATCTGTCATTGTGCCATTGTCCCTGTTCCCCAGGCTTTCTGGTTCAGCTTCTCCAGGCTGCTGAGGCAGCAGCCGTTGGCATCTGGGCCGTGGAAGGGCAGAGGGGCGGGTTTGGGTGGGGCTGAGCTGGCACCTCTCCATCCGTCCCGGCAAACCTGGTCCCCAGCTGCATCTCTGAGGCCAGCAGGACCTTCAGGTTGCTGTCACTCGGGGCAAAAAGGGGATTAATTCTCCCTAAAAGCTCGTTGCTCTGGATGGAGGCGGTGGTGCTGCCCAGCAGCACCCAGAAATCTTGGGGGAGGGCAGGAGGATGTGCGCCTGAAGCTGCTCTGGGATGATGAGCAATGATGGTGCCAAGGGCAGAATAGCAACATGGGTTTGCCTTGGTTTTTTTTTTTAAAGCCAAAATTTCAGCTCATACAGCAGCTGCTGGCCCAGTTCACTCTTTGCCTGCTTGATTGCAGTGAGGGGTAAAGGTTTTGGGGGGTGTGTGGGGGGCAAGGGTGTTTTGGGAGGAGCAGAGAGGGGTAATCTCTATCTCTGGGGTTGAACCATGCCTTTCTGCCCCCAAAAGACCCTGCAATATTTTACAGCCACAGACTGACCCTAGAGCAGTGATATTGGGCGTGCTGAATAACACACTTTTAAATTCTTGGGGGGGATTTTGGGGGGGCTGGGGGCTTTTGTCCCACTGTTAGTGATGAGAGAGGCTCATGCAGCAGCCCTGAGATGCTGGTCATGACTGCGAATGGGGGCGGGGGGGCTCCCTCTCCCAATTAGCACTAGAAAGAGCAGCACAGGTATAAAAATTAACGAAAGGAAGGGAAAAAAACCCCAAAAGGGATGATTTCCACTTAAAATAAGAAGGTGGTTACCACCAGGAAGGGCTCCAGCCGTTCAAGTAGTAGAGGCAAGGCAGGTAGTGCCAGCCGCCCCGCAGAGCCAGCAGCGATGCGCCGGGGAGCTCGGCTGCCTTCTGCCCCCCCAGGCGTGTGTCCAGCCTGCTGAGTCCAGAGGCAATCTGTTTCCTTTTGGTTTTATACCTCCTGTTCTGGAACCAGATTTTCACCTGGGTCTCGGTGAGCTGCAGGTTTCTGGCCAGGTGGGCTCGTTCCGGGGCCGATAAGTATTTCTGGTGGCTGAATTTCCTCTCCAGCTCGATGACCTGGGTGTGGGAGAAGGCTGCCCGCGAGCGCTTCGCCTGCTTGGGGGGCTGCTGGGCGATGGGCAGGGCTTGCAGGGGGGGGGTCGCACTCAGACAGGTAGGTCTCCACCGTGGCGTCTGCAGGAGGAAAGAGCTGAGGATTACCCACTGGGAAATACCCCCACATCACTTGTCCTGCCCTACAGAGAGAGGCTGAGGGAGCTGGGCTGGCTCAGCCTGGAGAAGAGAAGGCTGTGGGGGGACCTCATTGCAGCCTGCCAGTGCCTGAAGGGAGCAGAGGAACAGGAGGGGAATCAGCTTGTTCAAGGGCAGAGACTGGCAAGACAAGGGGGATGGAGTGAAGCTGGAGGAGGGAAGGGGGAGAGGAGAGAGTGGGGGGAAGTTCTGTGCAGAGAGAGTGGTGAGGGGCTGGAACAGGCTGCCCAGAGAGGGGGTGGGTGCCCCGTCCCTGGGGGTGTCCAAGGCCAGGTTGGATGGGGCCCTGGGCAACCTTGTGTAGCTCCAGGCCTGAGGTTGGTGTCCCTGCCTGTGGCAGGGGGTTGGAGCTCTGTGACCCTTGGGGTCCCTTCCAACCCATGCCAGTCTATGATTCTATGAACTTTGCTTTTTTCCCCTTCCAGAGAGCAAAATATTCATCTTATCCTGGAAATATTGTCATTTAGTGGAGCAAACGCCACCTTAAAGTCATAAAAGGGAGTTTTTTCTGTCTAAATCACACTTTGAAAATTCATATAGGCATGCATTCAATACATTCAAGGGTTCTTAAATAATACAAAGAGTGGTATTTTGCAATGCAGGTGAGGGTCTGCCTAAAACCTCAAGGTACTTGTGGCCACATATGGGACAGCATCTTGAGTTTTTTATTGCAGGATTCCTACTGTCAGGCAGTTATTTGAAACGTCCTCCTCTGCCTATGGAGAAATATCCTGATCCCCAGAGGAAAGAGGTTTCTGTCCTCAAGCTCAGCGGTGGGAGCTCAGTGTGGCTGGGAGCAAGCTGCAGGTAGAGCACAGCCAAAATCAGTTCCTCTCTTTTTTTCTTTTCTTTCACAACTCCAAGGCAATGCTAAGACATTTTAGGGCAGAGCTTTAAGCCTTCAGCCCCAGCATCACATATAGAGCTGCAGACCTGAGCTGGGATCACAACCCCAAAGCAGCATCCCGCTGTCTGGTCGCCTGAGCAGCAACCCAGGAAGGTGCTGAGCTCCCTGGGCAGCATCACCTATAACTGTTAAAACTTCTCAAATCACTTTACTAGGGAAAATTAGCTCCTTTTCAAGCATTACCCGCCTTGGGCTGGAAATAGGTGCCTTTTTCACCCCCTTTTAGACATTTCTCAGTGTCTTTTCTCGCGATGTGAGTGGAACCCCCAGGCTTCATTCCCAGCCTGAGAGAGCCGCGGTGCTCCCACTGGAACCCCCAGCTTTGCACTACCCACTTCCTGGGAGGTTTAATGATATTTCTTTTTCTGAATAATCAGCCTGGGGGCTCTTTCTGGGCTTGCTTTTATAGAGAAACTGGCTTTTAATAGAACTGAAACGTAAAGCCAAATTCCCCTGGCGAGGGCTCTCGTAGCAAGGGCACCCGGTCGCTGGAGAGTTCTGAATGGCTTTTTTGGCTATTGCAGCTCAGCCCTGGGGACTGCTTGTGCGAGGAGGGGCTGAGCCCCCTCCCACAGCCCCAGCCACGCTCCCTGCTCGGAAGGATTCCTTCCTGATGGGGCTTTTGGTGGGAAATGTTATCGCAGGAGAGGGATGCTGGGGTGAGAGGAGTGGGGCTGTCATAGAATCATAGAATGGCTTGGGTTGGAAGGGACCCCGGAAGGGACCCCAAGGGTCACAGAGCTCCAACCCCCTGCCACAGGCAGGGCCACCAGCCTCCAAGCCTGGAGCTACACAAGGTTGCCCAGGGCCCCATCCAACCCATCATTAACACAGCGGGACAGGCAGGAACACACCACCGAGCCTGTGGGGAAGTCAAGTCAGACAGCAAAGGGCACAAATTCAGCACAGGGGGCTTTCAGGCTCTCCCTGGACCCCGAGGTACTGATGAGCTCGGCCACGGCAGCATCGCTGCGCTGAAGGATGGGTGTGCACTGCCCCTCCGAGCTGACAGCCCTGAGGTGCCCTGGCCTGGGACCTTTGGCATTAGGAGGGAACTTTATTTCCCAACATAGCACAGAAATCCATCAACCAGGGGTTGTTTTTAAACAGCATTCTAGGGAAATTCAGGCCTTTGGGTTATTTGAAGCTCCAGGCAAAGGGTTCACACGCAGCTGCTACTTCTCTTAGTTTCCTGCTGCTAGAGCAGATATTCCCTGGTATTTCAGGCACAGATTGTTTGCCTCTGGGGTGCTCGAGGCAGCTGGGTCTGGATCCTGCCCCTTGGTTGACCCACACACAGGCTTTGCTGAGAGATTTCCCAGCCAGCAGCTTCCACTCCCCCCTTACCTGCATCCGCCTCGTGGGGTGTTCCTCGGGCCGGGGATGCTCCTGGGGGATGAGGGCTCTGGGAACGGTGCCCTGGAGCAGCCCCCGAACTGCCCTCGCTCCCCAGTGCTGTGGCTGCTCCCCCATCCTCTGGGCTGCCAAATCCTCCGCTCTCGCCCCGCTCCGGCCGTGCTCCCCGCTCTGCCCCATCCCACAGGATGTCTTGGATGAGGAAGGATGTCCGGGGTCTGGAGGAGGTGGTCATGGGCTGCTGGGCTGCCATTGGGGTCCGGCTCGTCCCTGCTGGGGTGCTGCTGGGTGCTCTCTGCCTCCTTGCAGGGAGCACCCCGGCACTCATCCTCCTCTTCCTCTCCCTGCCCAGCAGCACGCTGGCTTCCCACCCTCCCGGCTCTGCATTTATAGGGCAGACAGCCAAGCCTCCCGGGGCTGATTGGAGATCCTTGGCAGGAGTCTACGCCCTTGGGTTGTGTCTTGGCTCGGGCGGGTTTGCTGGCTGCTTGCTTCTCCCCCTTGCTCAGGACCCTTCCCCACAGACCCACGGGGTCACAGCCAAACCCCCGCCTCCTCCTTCGCCCCCTCTATTGCTCCTTTGCTCTCCCCCTCTCCCCTCCAAGCTTTTATGATAAGAGGAGGATGCTTAAGTGAATTCATCCTTTTTTAGGATCAAAATGCTCCCAGGCTGGGGGGGTTTGGCAAGAGGAAGGTGTGTGTGTGTGTGTGTGTGTGTGTGTGTAAAGCATCGCTGTGCTGCAAAGGGACAGATGCTTCTGCATCCCCAGCCCAGTCCCAGCAAGCTGGTGCTCTGCACACTCCTGCTTATGGAAATGATTTCTATCCCAGGGCAATCCCCAGAGCTCTTTGGGGAAATGCTGTTTTCAGGGGGGGAAAGAAAAAAAAGTGAAGAAAATAAAAGCATCGTGGTTGGGTTGGCTTTCTTATGATTATTATTTTGAGGGCTTTGAGGCTTTTCTTCAAAACCTTCCACTCTGATGAGCTTTCAGCTTGTGGAAAACCAGAGAAAATGTCCAAGAGGTTTCCAGCAGCTTTGCAAAGCTGCTCTCTCCAGGGTCATAAAATCAAAGTTAAGATGCAACAAGCAAGGAGGGCAGACCCAGGGGCTGATTTCCCCCCCACCCCTGATTATCTGCTTTATTTGTAGTTGCTCTTCTAGAGTTTCTGTTTGGAAAACAGCTCCCCTGGCTCCCCAACAGCTGCAAAACCCCCTGGGCTGTGGGCAGCGCTGATTAAAAAATCACCTTGCCCCATCATAAGGCAAAGCAATCTGGTGGGGAAGGGGCTGTGGGAGCAGGATTTGGCTCCCTGGATGCACATGAGCAGCATCCCCTGGACCTGCAGGCACCCTCTGATCCCTGTATGTGTATATATGTGTGTATATATATAATACTCAGATATATTTACATATAGTGACTCCCTGTAGCCCTGCTGCCTGCAAACTCCTGTTGCTGTTGCAGTAACGTGGGGCTCATCAGCTCTTCCGTTCCTAAAGCCTTCACTCAAACCCAGCCCCTCTTCCTCAGCTGAAAAGCCTGGGCATGTTGGGTTGGGGTTTGGTTTTTTTTAAACTTTAAAAAGGGGAAACAATAGAGTTCCTTGCAGTCCCCTGAGGACTTTGTTGGTTTTATAGGAGGGTGTTTGGTAACAGCAGCCCAGAGCAGGTTGTACAGACCTGCCCCAAAGCCCTGATTTTCCAACCTGCCCTTTTCTCTCCTCCTGGAACCTGCTGCTGATGCTCCTGGCTTAGAAAATCCCCCCCCCCCAATATTCACCGTGTGCTTGGAAAAACCTCAGAAGCTTCAACGCTTCAGCCTCATTAACCTCCCATAGTCTGAGAAAGGGGGTTTGGGAAGCTGTATGAAGCAATCGGATCCCCAGAGTATTATTGCAGCCGTGCCCTGGCTGCTGGCCCTCTAACCCCCTCCACACACCCCCCTCTGGCCTGGCTTCTGGAGAGCAAATTAGGAGCTCACCGGCTGGAGGTGCTGCGGTGGGTGGGCTGGCTCCCTGCCTGTCCTGCGCGGGTGGAGGGGCAGCCCCGTGGGACGCCAGGCAGGCGCAGGGCTTGGCGTGCCCCCCCCCCCCCGGGGCAGGGATGCTCGCTGGGGTCAGGATGCCGTGCTGCTCCCCAGGGGCACTCTGTGCTGGATCGGGCAGCCGGGCTGCCCACCGCAGAGCCCCTGTCCGGCTGATGTTAAGCTGCTGTCGCAGGTCAGCACGTGCCTGCTCAGGAGCTCCCCGAGCTTGAACTACAAGGCAATTAACTCTCCGTGTTAATTATTAGTATTAAGATTGATATTGGCTGGGGCTTTTGTTTTTTGTTGCCTGGATCGGATTTCAGCAAGCTGGGGACAGGGAAAGCCAAAAATACTGAGCGAGGAATGGCAGGAGAGTGGAAACACTGCACTGCTCCCGTTAGTTTATTTGCAAATGATAGAAATGAACTCCTGTGCTGGGAGACTCTAAGAAATACAAATCAGAAACGTACCTTAACATACTGGAGGAACCCAAAGCACTAAATGCACCTTAAAAAGTGGGTGCACAGTGGTGTGCACAGACCCTGTTTTCCAGTTGTCCTGAGGAGGAAAACCAGTGCTCGTACCAGTGTGCTCATACCCTCTTGCTGGCTGTGCACTGGCATCCTGGAAGCTCAGACCCTCCAGGAGCAGGAAGGGCCAGACTCCAAAACACTTGTGTTTAAATAAATTAATGCCCTTGGTCATTAAGCCCCCAAAGTCTCAGCATCCCCCTCTCTCTGCCTGTGCACCAGCTGCTGGAGGGGGATGGATGCTCCAGAGATGTCCCACTGTCCAGGGTGGCAGAAACCTTTGGGATTCACTCCTGTCCTGATGGAGGCTGGGCTCTGGAGCGGGGACCAGCTTTCCTTGGCACTTTTCAGGTGGTCCTGACTTCCACAGCTACCAAGCCCTAGTCCCTGCTTGCACGGTGGCTTGCAAGCAGGAGGGCTGGTGCTGAGCAGCACCATCCAAGCCCAAGCTCATGGTGACAGCGTGGCTGGCAGGGGTGGCATTGGGGGGCACCCCGCTGTAGCTGCCCCTGTAGTTAGCAGTGCTGTAGGCACTGTAGTAGGAGCTATAGGAGTAGGGGCTGGCAGCGATGCTGTACGGGGCTGGGTAAGGCTGGGAGCCCCCAAGGCAGGGTTTGCCATCCTTGACCAGCACGGGCACTGCCACCCTGCGTGGGGGCAGCGGGTGGGCAGCCAGCTCCAGGGATTTATCCTGCCGTTGCCTCTTGCACTTGTACCTCCTGTTTTGGAACCAGATTTTCACCTGGGTGGAGGTGAGCTTGAGCAGGTGGGCGAGGTGCTCCCTTTCTGGAGCAGAGAGGTACTTCTGCTGCTTAAATCTCTGCTCCAGCTCAAACACTTGAGCTTGGGAGAACAGGACTCGGGGTTTCCTCCGCAGCTTGGGATGGGGGCAGGGGTCGGGTCTCCTCTCATCTGCCTCCAAAGGGTGGGTGAGCAAACGTTTTCCTGCAGTGAGAAGAACCCAGAGCAAAGTGAGACCAAAGCCAGGTTCTGTTCCCAGAGAGGGTGTGCTTCCCGAAGGAGGGATCACCAAGGGATCACCCCTGGGAATCAGGTGAAGTGGGGTTGGTAGTTGATAAATTCAATCTGAGCTTTCCTGTGATGTTTAATGGGATTTTTCTTTAAAATCCCCCTCTTTGGGTGGAATAAGAAGCTTCTTATACGAATTTTGGATAATTCCTCCTTTTGGTCCCTCCTGAAGATGCCTGTGCTGTTGTGGGTGCTGCCACCATGGCAGCCCCAGCCTGTGGGGACCCAGGGACTGTGGGGTACACCCCAAAACACAAACCCCCTTCCCTACCGTCCTGCTCCGGGGGGATGGATGGAAGTGATGGAATCGGAGCTCTGGCAGGATTCACCTCTGGTGCTGGAGGAACCCTGCAGCTCCCCGAATTGAAACAAAACCGGAACAGAGAAGGGGGGGGTGGGGGGATTGTTACATCTGGGAGAGGATGGGAAGTAGCTGTGGGGTTTTTTAATGCAGAGTGCCGGGGTCTGTGCTGCAGGGGAGCTGCCGGGGGTACTGCACAGCGACCGCTCCCCAGCTGGAGGTGGGATGTGCTCGGGCACCCCGGCAGCTCAGCGGGGGCGCGGGGAAATTGCGGGGTGGGCTGCGGGGCAATGGGGTGCTGGAGGGCTCCGTCTGCAGCTGTGAAGCCGTTCGGAGAGGCCTCCCCGGGGTCCTCTCGCTTTCTCCGGCTCTATAACTCGGCACCCCAGTGCCTCCCAGTGCTCAGGCTCTGGTCCTACTGGTTTCCCCGTTTCTCCGCTCTGCAGCCGCCGGGCGTTAGGGAAACACGAGCGAAGGAAACCTGGTCGGGTTTCTAGCTGCGGGGAGAAGGGGAACCCCATCCGAAACCCCCATCCCCATCCTTCGGCGGCCGCTGCGGAGCCGCATCCCCGGCCCGGGGCCGGTCGTGCCTCGGAGCGGCGGTTCCCGTCCCCAGCGGGGGCAACTTTCGAGGCATCGAAACGGGATTTGGTGTCATCGAAAACGATGCGATTTGTGCCTTTCGTAAGGAAAAAAAAACCCCAAACCCAGTTAAAGCCACCTTCCCTCGCCGGTCCGTTCCCCCGGTGGCGCGGGGAGGGATGCGCGGCGGCGCCGGGGCTTTGCCGGGCAGCCTGGAAAATGCCCCAATCAACCCAAAAAACCAAACTTTGGGAACAAAAAATACGGGGGGGAAAGGAGGGTTCCCGGCGGGCAGCGGGAATCCCGGGCTGCGGCGGGACCGCGCTCGGAGGGTGCGGGGATGCAGCGGGCGGCTCGGCTGCCCCCGGGTTTCCACCCGAGGGAAACGAAAGCGGCTCCGCGGGGCTCCCCCGGCCCCGCCGTCCCCCGGCCCCACGGGTCACTTACGCAGAGGCGGCGGCTCGTCCTCCCCGCCGCGGGTGAGGGCATCCCGGGGGCCGGGGGCGGCGCGGGGTCCCCCGGCAGCTCCCGGCCGCTCCAGGTCCAGGATGTCCTTCACCGAGAAGGGGGTGGGCAGCATCTTCCAGGGCCCGGGGAGGGGGGTGCCGGGGTTTGGGGGGGAGGAGGGGGTGTCCCGCCGCAGCCGCGGTGCCCGCAGCGGGACTGTGCGTTCCGGGACCCGCTGCCCGCCTCCGACCCTCCTGCTGCCGCCGGGCCAGGCACCACCCCCGGCCCCCACCGCCGGGCTCGGGGGGTGTGTGTGTGTGTGGATGTCCCCGGGGGCTGGAGGGAGCCGAGGAAGGCGGGTCAGTCCCCGGGGGATGCTCTGCCCCGGACAGGGCTCCCCATGCGCTGCTGTCCCCTTCCAGGTCCCGAGGAAGGAGCCAGACCCTTCCCCTCTGTATTTCCAAAACAAGGGGAAACGAGACGGGGAGGAAGGGGGGGGATTTGGACTAAGCTGCAATAAAACAAAGCGAGTCGGTTTTAGCTCCATTAAGGTCACATTAGCGAGCGGCTTTGGGAGATAACAGCCGATAAGGGGCGCAGACCACCTAGCTCCTGCGGGCGGGGAGGGGGGGATGCTGCAAGTGCCCCCGCCAGTGTGGGCTGCCCACCAGCAGCAGCTCTGAGCCCCACTTCCCTCCCAGTCTGTCCCAGTGTTACCTTGGTGGGTGGGCACTGAGCTGGCAGACCCACCGCTGGGCTGGGACCGGAACCACATGGATCTGGGGAGTGGGGAGGGGTGGTGGGGAGCCCCACTGACCGTGGGGTGATGCTGGGGCTTATCTGGGCCCACTGACCCGCTATTGCAATTAAAATTCCTGGCTGGCCTCAGGGGCTGGTGTCTGCTGATAGCCCTGACAGAGCAGAGCAAGGTCTTGTCTGGGCTGGGTCGGTGTCTCTCACACCAGAGAAATAGCCAAACCAGACTGTTAGGGGAGGCTGAATAAATAAACTGCCCAAATGCAGGCAAGGAAGTGAGGGGCTGCAACGGGAGGGAAAATAAATACAGTGGCTTGAGGAGGGGAGTGCTCACAGCCCCCCTCAGTTCGGTGTAGTGCACAGGTTGGTCCCCAGCTGCTGTGGTCTGTGGCATCCCTGTGCATGGTTTTCCAGGGCGAAGTAGGAATTGTGAACAAACACCTGGTGGGGAACACTGAGCTCACCTTCCCTGGGAGGGTTTCTCAGCATGTGGTGCTGCCTTGGCAGGTCCAAGGCACAGCCCTCCTTCACAGCATTTACTAAACCCCTTTGGTGGGGGTAAAGCCCAGGCCCTGCTGGAGCAGTTCCTTTTGGGCTGCCCTCCTAAAGCACTCTCACTCTCCTCCAGGATGGGTTTGAGTAGTGCCACCCCTTGCTGTGAGCCTCATCCTGCTCGCTTTACTCTTGGTAGGAGTGTGAGTTTCCCAGCGTGCTGTGCACACTGAAGGGATGCCCAGAAGTTTCACCTTGCTCTTTTTTTGGCTATGGCTCTTGCTGCCCAGACCCCAGGCTTCCCCATCCTGTGCAGGCACGACTCAGCAGCTCCCTTAAACCAGCCTGCGCTGGAGACTGGAGCAGCTGTGTGCTCCCTGCAGCCCTTCGCCACGGTCCCCAGGGACCAGGTCAGCTCCTGCTGAGCCCTTCCCCAAGCCCAGGGCTGTGCCCCGCTCCCCAAACCCCTCCCAGGTCCCGAGCTGGATTCATTGCCAGGTCTAAACGGCTTGTTTGGGGCTGGAAACACCAAAAGGCGAGAGCAAACAGGCAGTAACATTACACCTTGGCTGGCTGGGGGCGGGAGGCAGCCGGCGCCAAGGTGAAGAGCTTGGCTGGGGCCAGGAGGAGCAGGAAGGAGCCGGGGTGAGGAGCTTCATCTGCCCCTAATCACTCGGTGCGGCCCAGGTTAGTGGAGAGGCTGGAGTCTGGCACACAGGACCTGAGGAGGGATGAGGCACTGGGTGGGTTGGGGCTTAGAGTGGAGCTTGGCACAGGGCAGGTGCCAGGGGGGCAGGGTCAGTGCCCGGTGACAGCAGCTCCCCAGCCCACTGTGCACCCCCACGGGCCACATCCATCCATCCATCCATCCATCCATCCATCCATCCATCCATCCATCCATCCATCCATCCATCCATCCATCCCTAACTCACAGCAACGGCCTCTGAAGCAGCCAGAGGCTTGTAAATCATCTCTGCAGGTGCTGCCATGCCAAAACCCGCTGCTGAGCCTGCCCAGGCCTGGCCTTACTCCCTGCCCCGTGCCCGGGAGCCCCCCTGGTGCCATGGGCATTGGCCTGGACCCTTCCTGCAGTGCTGGGGATGGACCACAGCCCTCAGACGGCCCATTTTTGGCAGCCAGAGGCCACTGGGGGATTTCTGGGAAGGAGACTAAGAGGATCTATCAGGAGCCATCATAAATCATCAGCTGCTTTTTTGACTGGCAAGTTAATGTTATTACAGCTCCCCCAAGGGACATTACTCCTCTCCTTAACCAGGTTAGATGAAACCAGGAGAACGCTGCTTCCAGCACTGTCGGGTGTTTAAATGGGAGGGTTTCTGTGGCTGCAGCACCAACCACAGCTCCCAAAGTATCTGATTTCTGGCAGCTATCACCGGGATGCATCAGGAGCCCCATGTGCCGTCGGAGGAGCATCCGAGGCCCTGGAAACCTGACTCTGCCTGCCAGGACTGTGTGGGGCAGCCAGCACTCCTGCCCTGACAGAGGGTTTTGTCCTTAAAAGTGCTCAGAACAAGGGAATAACGGGAATATAATGAGAATAAAGGGGATAGTGAGGGAGGTGGATGGCCTGGGGTGGTTGCAAGCGCAGCACGTGCACATAGACATCTCTAAGGAGCTTGTAGATGCTTCTACACGGCTGAAAGTAAACTTGAAAGGGTTTTTCTACCTCCTCTTCTTGTTTCCCAGCTCCTTCCTGTCTTTTCCACCAGTGAAATCAAACAAAAAGCAGAGAGGATGGGAGCCATGGCAGAGAGGGAGCAGCAGGTGGGTGAGGGAGAGCAGATTCCCTCTCCAAAGCTTCCTGCTAAACGTCCGGAGGGGAAGGAGAGGGGAGCAGGGGAACGTGCTGCTCTTCAGGCTCTGGGGGATAGAAACAACGGGGAAACTTCAGCAAGTTTTCACAGGGAATCTCCCTGGCTCTGAGCTGGAGGCCCCATCCCTGCTGCACTGGCAGAGGAGGCTGAGGGCAGCGTGTGCAGGGAGGAAGGACATCCTGGCTTGATGGAGCTGTCACCTCCTGCACTCAATTTGTCCCTCCCCCCAATTTTAGCCATCTCTTTCGAGACATGCCAGCGCTTTCCCCAGCACTCTGCTCTGCTCTGTGCGGTTGCACTTGGCTTTACCACGGTTTTCCTGTCGATTCTGTCTGGATTTTCAGGGAGCTGTTGGGATCGGGGAGGTGGGATGGAGAGAGGGCTCCTCCTCAGCTGCTCCTGTGCCAGAAGGACTTTGGCCCAAAGCATTAGACAGCAGTGCCCTCTGCTTGGACACCGGAGACGTGCAGCTTTGCTGCTCACAACTCCAAAACTGAGCACTGGCGGGGGAAGGGGGGATCCCCCCCCTCACCGCTCCATCCCCCAGGCTGATCCAGGAGGGGGTTTGGGGCAGGAATCGATGGGGTTTGTGGGGTTTGCTGTGTCACACTCCAGAGATGAAGAGACTGGCCAGTGTTAGAAGTGCTCTCCCCACCTCCGAGCCAGGAGAGTTACTCTCAAGAGGGATTGTTTTGGTGAATAATGCAGTGTCACCCTCCCAGGTGGGGGAGCTTGGACTCGCAGAGTTCCATTCTGGGTCCTTCTCCCGAGCTGGAGGGAGCATCCTTCCCCAGCACACCGGGATACCTGCTCCTTCCCCCTGTGCATCGCCGCCAGGAAGTGTGGTCCCCTGGTTTGCAGCGGGCATGCAGCATGTTACAGCATCCATCAGCGGGGCTGCTGGGGGCTTCTGGGGGCTGCTGGGGGCTGCTGGGGGCTGCTGGGGGCTTCTGGGGGCTGCTGGGGGCTTCTGGGGGCTTCTGGGGGCTGCTGGGGGCTGCTGGGGGCTGCTGGGGGCAGCGCCTGGGCCAGAGATGCTGAGCTAGAGCAGTCCCCCCCCTCAGAGACTTCCCAGCACCTGCCCTTGGCAGTGTCAGGTTCGTGGTTGGACTCCATCCCCAAGGGCTGTTCCATCCCGAGTGGTGCTGTGGTTCCATACCCAGACACTGTCTGGACCCTTCCTGCTTCTCCCTTCTTTCCCTGCTGAAAGCAGCAAGGGGTGCAGCCTTACCCACCCTCTGCCCTTGGTGCCCCCCCAGGAGGGCTGACCAAGGAGCAGGATTTCCTCATTTTTGGGTTTTTCTGGGATTTGGGCAAATTCCTGGGGATGCTCTCAAGTGGGGGCAGGGCAGGAGCGAGGAGAGGGCAGGAGGTCCCTGGGGCTGCCGGAGGGGGCAGGATGGGTGCGGGCAGGCTGCGTGGGTGCTGCAGGGTGTCGGGCCACGGAGCCATCGGCCTTCGGTCAGCAGATGGCACAAGAGCCGTGGCTGAGCGCCGTGGGCAGGGAGCAGAGCTGCTGGGGGAAAATAACCCGGAGAAACGGAGCGCGTCACCCTGAGGCTCGGGGAGTCGTGCGGGCAGAGCGGGAGGCGGTGCGGGCAGAGCAGGAGGCGGTGCGGGACACCAAGGCTGGTCCCTTCCAGCCTCCTCCGCAGGGACCAGTAAGTCCCAGCAGGATCCCAGTCTATCACCCGTCCCACCAGCAGCTCTGCTGGGCTTGGAACATCCCAAACTCACCCTCAGGCTCCCTGCAGCTGCATCCTGATGCTTTGCTGGGCAGTGAGGCTGTGGTGCTCCGGGCTGGGTTATTTGGGGGGGGGGGGGGGAATAGGGGGTATTCAGCACCCCACCCACCCAGGAGCGAGGGCGTGAGGGGGCTTATGAGCACGGTGGCAAGCCAAAATGACTGACAGCTTTTCCTGGCTGTGGCAAGGAGAACAGGGATGAGGTGTGATGGGATGTGTGGGATCCAGCTGCTCCTCGGGGAAGGTGGAATCTGGTCTGTGCCTCCTTGATGCTCAGCGTGCAAAGCAGCATCCCAGCTGCATTGCAGTGGTGTGCCCTCCCCAGCCCTCCAGCACTGCAAGGGGAGGGGGCTGCAAAATCCTCCACCCTCCCCTGAGCCACATGTGTATCCGAAACGCCCATGAGCTGAGGGGATGAGCTGGGAGACCCCCCCACTTCACCTCCCTGAACCCCAACCCTCAGCATCCTCACTTAAAAAAAATAAGGAAGGGGGGGGATCTGTGTGTTCCTCCTTCTCCCCACGCTCTCCTTACCTCCCCAGCAGCACAAGCTGCCCCACTGTTTGCAAACAGAACCCCCCCCACGAGTGTTCGTTATCACCAGCTTTGCCAGGCTGGGATCAGTGGGCACCTGGGGCCTGGCAGCCCTGATTGGGGTGGCTTTCTGCTCCCTCCCCACATCGGTGTCCTGTGGGTTGGGGGGGGTTTGGCTTGGTTTTAGTTGGTTGTTGCTGTTGTGGGGGTTGTTTAGACGGAAGGACGAGCTCCTGGGTACCAGGGCCAAAGGAACGTAGCTTAAAATAGCCAAACGAGACAAAGCTCCTAAAATAAGGAGAATTGCTTCATATTTTTCCCCCTCTGATGTCATCCCTGGACGTGCCACGCACTGAACTCCTCAGCAGCCTCAGCTGATTCACAGGGCAGGGGGAAGCACATCGCTCCTTATCAGCTATTACGTGTCAGAGGCTTCCTATCTGTCAGCTCACCCACCCCTGAAATGTGTAAACTGGCCTCAGGGAGCAGCTTCCTGAGCCAAATACGTGCTGCAGGAACCAGAGGTCATCCCAGGCACCCGTCTGGGGCTGGAGTTTGTGGCATCCTCTTTGGCATGTAATTAATAAATGAATAAATAAATAAAATACAGAGCCATGATTAATGGTGTGCCCATCAGCTCGGAGGGGGAGGGGAGTGCTCTATTTATTTATTAATTTATTTAATAATTTGTCTATCTACTTATCTATCAATTTATCTCTAGATCTATTTATTTATCTGTTAATTCACTCATTTATTTATCTATCTAGTTAGTTATTTAGTTAATTAGTTCGTTTTTCCGCCCAGAAGCTGCCAAAAGGAAGAGCCTCCTTCAAAACACAAGTGTGTGTGTGTGTGTGTGAATTGTGTCTGCTGAGGGTTGGAAACTCCTCCAGGGGACTTGGCCTGGCAGCTGGGAGAGCTGGAGTCTGCTGGGAGCCCCGTCCCAAGCCTGGACTGTGCCCCCCGCACCCCCACCCCGTGTCAGACGGAGCCAGGTGAGGTGCAGGCGTGGCTGCACCCCTCTTCTTGCAGGGGCACAAAGCCCCAGTGTCCACTCCTGTCCAGCCTGCCCGGTGCAGGCAGCCCCGAGCCCTGTTCCGCAGGGATCTGCATGGTGGGGGGGTTGTTGTCAGGTTGAGCTCAGCACAGCTAAGGTTTCACTCTGTTACTCAGTTAACAGGGAGACGAGGTTACCCGGCAGAGCACCGGTGATGCTGCAGGGATGCTTTTGAGCAAGGGGGTGACACACTGGGACCCTTCAGGGCCACCACATCGCCTGGGTGCTGGTGCAGAGGGGCTCAGGGGGGTGCAGGAGAAGCAGGGGGGAGGGGTGGAGCTTGCCTCACTTAAAAGGCTTTTAAAACACTGAAGTTTCATTACATTATTTAAAAGCTTCTTTAAAGAGCAGCTGCCTCCTATTAATACCTCTTGGGCTGATAATCTCTGCTGGGATCTATCTTTAGAGTGCTGCCAGCATAAATGGGAGCTGGAGGGGCAGCTCGGGGGTGACGTCAGGCTGCACGCCGGCTCCGGGGGCGGCACGACCAGCTGAAAACACATCCCAGCCTCCTGGGAGGAGAGCAGATAATCCCCCTGGCTCTCTGGGTGGGTTTGGGGGGCTCAGGCTTTTCGGTTGCTCTGACACGTGTCCTTCTGTGACACTGGAGAGGAGTTTTTGGGGAATGGGATGGGGAGATGGATCCCGAGGAGCCATGAAGTGGCCTGACGATGGATCCCGAGGAGCTCTGCTCCATGAAGTGGCCTGACAAGCGCTCAGACCAGCTGTGGGTCCCTTGCTGCCCAGTGAGAGCCCATACTGGGAAACGCTGCGTTAGAGGCGGCTGTGCTGGGGCAGCAGGGACTCAACAAACCACCCAAGAGTTGGGCAGAGATCAGGCTCTGCCCTAGATCAGCCCCCTGCTCCTCTCTGCTGCTGAGCCCAGGCTGGAATTGAGCTGATTCCCCGTTTTCAGGTGCCGTCCTTTGACGCAAGCAGGGCTTCAAAGGGGACCCTGAATAATCCTGCTCTCTGGCGTCAGCGCTGTGGGGGGAAGAGGGAGAGCGGGATCAAAACTCTTTGACTTGCTTTTATTTCCTTTGCTTTCTTAATCACTTCCTGACAGCCCCAGAGCTGCATGAGAAATCCTCTGGAGTGATGCTGGGCAAGGGCTGACGCAGCTTTCGTCCCGTTCCCAGCAGGGCAGCTGGGAGGAGGTGGGGGGGGGTGTCAGTTGGGATAACACTGAGCTCTGCCCTTTGCCATGATGACTGAATCCCAAACTCCTTGAGGTTTCATTCAATAATTGCCTTAAAATGAAAGTGCAGCTGAGCTGGCAGCTCGAAATGCCTCCCCAGAAGAGAGCATCATCTCCATAAGCCTGACCATGCAGAGGGATGCCTGCTGCTCCCACCGGCCTTTCAGCCAGCATCTTCTTAGCAAATTGCTGGAAATTCAGGTTATAGGGAGGATTTTGCCCTCTGGCTGGGAAATGGGGAGCTTTTTCTAGGAGTTGGAGTCTCAGAGCAGGGGGATATTCGCTGCCTGTAAAGCTGAGCTGGGCACCAACGCTTGCAGGGTCTGTCTGACACTAAAGGGACTATTCCTTGAGCTGTGCTTGGATGGGAAGTTTGGGAGATGCCACAGCCAGGTGCTCCTGGCTGCACATAAACGGGACGTGGGTGGTGGCTGATGTTCAGGGCTGGGGGGGGGTTGCAGCTGGTGTCGGGCAGCTCTTTCAGCCTCGCTGAGCTCCTGTGAGCTGAACCTGTGGCTTGTCCAAGTGTCCTGAGCAGCCCTGAAAGGGGATGCTGGGAAAACCCAGTCTATTTGTGGAAAATCCCTTTGGATGCTGGTCTTCCCCGGAGTGCCCAGGGGCCCCCAGGTTTCCAGTGAAAGGTCCCTCTGCTTGACTCTGATTAGTGACTAAGGATGGGGCAGGCATCAGGCTCTGTGAACTCCAGATGCACCCCTAGGAAGAATGAAGCTGCACAATGCTGGGAGCAGGGCAGACGCCTTTCCACACCGGAGGAAAAACCAACATTGTCCTTCTGGTAATCTCATTCTTTGGGCCAGAGCGTACCACTCCCCATCCTTAAGGGAAGTTTGCTCCCTGACCTGGGAATCCAGCTCCGGGGCTGGTGCGTCTCCCTGGGGGGGGCTCCGTGGGTGGGTCTGCCCAGAGCCCTTTCCTCTGATGCAGTGATAAAACATCTGCCCTCTCCAGCTCCCTCAGCCGGAGCTCTAACGGTGTCGGCGGGGCTGGGGTTGTGCGTCCCCACCGGTACCCGTGCGAGTGACGAGGAGGAAGAGGCTCGTGCGTCGTTGGGACTCTCCTGACTCACCGATGGCAGCTCCACCTAGCCTGTCACACACACTTTTCCACATGCAACGCGCAGCCTCCTCCATCCTCCCTCCCCAGGACCGTGTCTGTGCCCAGGGGAAGGGAAGGTTTACCTCGGGCAGGAGAGATGCACAGCCGGTTGTTGGGGCAGGGGGGTGAGACATGCTCACGGTAACCTGCAAGCAGCTGAGATGGAGCAGTGATGAACCCAAGGAAACATCTGAATTCCTCTCTTATAGCTCAGGCTAAGTTATTTTTCCCCCCCCCCCCCCCTAAACCTTCACACCTGGGGCTTCCCCAGAGTCGAGCCCATGGGGGCTGTGTGCTTCTCTGTGGCTGTAGGAGTAAAGGTGTATTTAAGGAAAGATCAGAGGGGCTTTTTTTTCAGATAATTAGCCACGAATGTGAGCCCCAGTCCCACAGACAGACACCTCATTCCCAGGAAAAGCGTGGCCAGTGAATAGAAGTGATTCTGAGGAACACATGTGAGGCAGTTAAGCAAACAACAGCTCAGGGAAAAAAAAGAGATGATTTAAAAAATTATTATTATTATTATTTTAAAGTCCTGAAAAAACGTCAAGGATTAATTATCAGCACAGTAATAAAAATAAACAGCTGGGCACTTTCTGCTGGGTCGGACTCTCTGAATTCCCCAGTTGAGAGCAGAATCGTGCTAGGGTTTCGGGCCGGCTGGCTGGAGATGGCTGATGATTTTATTGAGCCCAGTTGGTTACTCCAAGCCAAACAGCACATCAAGAGAGGAGCAGGGATTTGTTTTCGCAGCACAAAAACGCTCCAAGCCTGCAGATGAAAAATAACCCTGAAGGAAATTCAAAGTGAACCAACTGGAATCTTCTCCCAGCTCGAGAATACAGGGAACACAGTTTCCATGAAATGAGGTTTATAAATGATTTTTATTATTTTTCTCTCTCTCTTTAAATAACCATTATGACTGGTGAGGTTTTGTGCACTTGGGCTTGCAGGATCCAGGCTGGAACAGGAAGCAGGATGGGTTAATGGGGATCAATCATCCACAATCTGGGTTACCCTGGCATTTTGTTCTGCTTCAAAATACAAAGAAGAAGAAAAAAAAAGAAATAAAGAAATAAATCCTGTGTGAAAATAATTACGATTCCCCCCATGAGCTCATTCATACTGGTTTTACTAGTTTTTCCAGCTGGAATAAAGCTCCCATGTGTCTCCCACAGGTATTTTCTGCCTAAGGTTCTGCAGCTGCTGCAGACATGGGTCCCTCTCCGTTGCTGAGTTAAGTGTGTGTGTGTGTGGGGGGGTCACAGCTTAAAAATCAACTTAATTCATCTCCAGAGCCTAACTGGGCCTTTTAGGGGGGGAGCCCACCCCGTGACACCCCAGGTCTGTATCTGAGCAGGAGGCGAGGCAGAGTTCTCCCCTTGGAGAACACTGATTCGGTGAAGGAAAGGGGTTTTTGGGAGCTGCTTATGCCCTTGGGAAACGCTGTGTGTCAGCTGGTGGCCCTCCTGCCATCAGGCTGTGGAAAGGGAGGGATTCAAGCAGCATTATCCCCCCCCAAAAGCCATCAGTGTAATTCTTGGCCCCCTCAGTGGCAGCGGGGCAGCTCAGCATCGCACGGTGACACTGCTGCCTCGTCCCTCTGCGTCTCAGAGCCTCGTGTGATGGGAACACCACTGCTCAGCCAATTTCTTTGCACTTCAGTTATATTTTTAGCATCCTGCTTCACTTTATTTTTAAAAAAAAAACCCCACAAAACAAAACTTCTTTCATATCCCTGGCTGTACCGGCTGAATCACGATGGCCAAGACAATGTCCTTTATTATACTGTGGCAGGGCTGGTGGTGGGGTGTGTGTGTGTGTGTGTGTGTGTGTGTGTGTGTGTGTTTTTCCTGCTTTTTTATTTTTCTAAGCTCAGGGAGGCAGGAAGTGGAGCCTGTTCCCAAATTTCACTCCCATCGTTTTGCCCAGAGATCCCACTCCTCTGCTCCTGCTCTGCCTCTGTTCCCCCCCCAGCCCACCCCCTGCTCGGAGCGGCCGGGCAAGCAGGAAGGGTGAGGACCAGGAACACCTGCAATGATTTCCCCCTTGTGTTGTAATGAAACAAGGACAAGACAAGAACATGGGTCAGCCACAGACCCTGGGCTCCAGCCAACCCAAATTCACTCCCAGCTGAAGATGATAACCAGGATTTTAGTGCACTCCAAGCTCTGTGCCATCACTGAGCTGGGATTTTGCCTTCTCTAGGAGCTGGTTTCTGCCCAGTCCATCCATCCTGGTGGCTCTTTGGATTAGAGTCCTGTTGCCACCAGCTTTTTAGACCAAACCCCTGGTACCAGCACTGGGCTGAACATGTTGGGCGGGGTTCTAACTCCAAAATAGTCTAATTCCAAAATAGTGTCACAGTTGGGGGATGCCAGGTAAAAAATTCTTGTGGAAATAATAGTAATAATAGCAGCAATAATAGTAATAATAATCACATTAATAGCAATAATGATATAACAATAGCCATAATAGAAACAATAACAGAAATATTAACAATAATGGTAATGGTGATGATGATGATGATTGATGATGCCCCCATCCAAAGAGCCCAGTTAATACTTTTTAAAAGAACTTCTCTTGGCACATGCTGCCTGCTTTCCATATTATGTAAAAGACATTTTTCTCTCTGGGATGGACACCTAATCCCCACCAGGAGGATGCTCTGGAATTTGGGAGGAGAAAGGAAAACTTGTAGTGTAACATGGGGCTGTCTGGAGGGGCATAGTGGATCTTGCTGGAGTTTTCTCCTGTGATTTGGGGGTTTTTTTGCACTCAGGGGAAATAAAGGGAGAAAGAATTTTAAAAAAACCCAAACCCAGCCCAGCATAAGAAGGAAATTCAAGAAGAAATTCAGGCAGAATTCCTTGTGGAGAATTATTACAGGAATATTTAGACTGTAGAAGTTTCCTGGCCACTCTGTGTTTCGGGGTGAGGTGCTTTGGGCAGCAAAACCCCCGAATTCTCTCCATTAAATCTCCTTTTGGAGTCATGGTTTGCTGATGAGGAAGCCACAGGGGCTGAGATGTAGGAAGATTTAATTTGAATAGTACATTGCACTGACGGTAATTAATTTATAGTGGTTATTAACTAGGAAATACCTGCAAAGGCACCTCTACTGAAGGGCATTCCCAAGAGCTCCAGCACATCACACAGCTCAGGGTGCTTTGTCCTTTCTACATTGCTGGGCAAAACAAGAAGGCAGAGGGATGGGTTTTTCTTTTAATCCACCTGTATCCCTAATATTTATCCTCTGGTTCCCCTTGGACACGTCTTACTGTACCATGGTGGGGGAAATAAGCAGCTTTTCAAACTCTGCAGTAGCTTTGGAGCAGCGAGTCCAAGTCAGTCCTGCTGGCCTTCCTCTGATGAGCATTAAACTCCTCTTGATCTTCCAGTGGAAATGAAAGATTTCCTGAATGAAGTGTCAATGCACATTTCCACAGGCATCAAAGCCAAAGCCAAGGGTTTGGGTTGGGTTCTTTTTCACCCCTTTTTCCTGCAC